>JACCIY010001274.1:0-41625 GCA_025506505.1 Flaveria sonorensis
ATTCAGTTGTGCCTTTCGGGTATTCTCTGTGAACAGGTGGCATCATGTAGATTTAGGGTTTGTCGATGATGTCAGGAGTATTTGACCACCTTTTTTGCTGTTTAACCCACGACTGAAGAGTGATTTGTCTATCATTCTCACCAGGTTGCACAGAGACGTTGGTCCAGAATTGGCTTAGGGAATCGGGGTATATGGTAGGATTCAGAAGAAAAGCGGTTCGGTACTGGGAATCTACCATAAATCGATGCATTATCAATTTGTTCCAAAGGCCGATTTCGAGAGGTAGGCAACAGTTGTGTCTGGGTTTGAGTTTCATGGTCGCCATTGTTGAGAGAGTGAAGGACATAAAACGCTAATGAAACGTTTGAAAGTAGGTTTAGGTATTTATAGGGTAAGAAAGGCTGATATAAAACGACTGAAAGTGTTGGTGCTGTCATCAGTTTGTTTGAAAACAACTGAAGACCTGGTTTTAACTTTCAGAAGTTGTAACAACTGAAGACTTGGTATAGTCATCAGTAGTTGTGAAACTACTGAAGACATGGTTTTGGCTTCAGGTGTTGTAAACAACTGAAGATTTGGTGTTAGTCATCAGTAGTTGTAAAACTACTGAAACATGGTTTTGGCTTCAGTTGTATGAAGTGAAACAGCAGTTGTAGAAACAACTGAAGAAAAAGTTTCTCATCAGCTGTTGTCGTCAATTCTTAGCTCATCAGCTGTTTCATTCTGACCTCAACACTTATCAGACTTTTTGTCTGATTTTCAGACGTTTCATTGGTCATCAGTACTTATCTGTTATACTGACATCAGTAGTTGTAACTACATCAGTAGTTGTAACCACATCAGTTCTTTTCACAGATAGAGTTTCAGTACTTTTAAGTAATTTAGTCGTCATGTAGTTATGAAAACCTGAGGATAAGAAACTTATCAGTACTTGTTGACTGAGATCATCATAGTTGTCACTTATTCTAGCTGCAGCATACCAAGCCTTAACACTAGGTTTTGAAAGTTGAACTGTCCAAAGGCTTAGTAAATATGTCTGCAAGCTCATCAGCACTAGGAACAAACTTTGATCAATCAGACCTTTTTCAAAACAATCCCTAATAAAATGGTGTCTGATCTCAATGTTTGGTCCTAGAGTGCTGGACTGGATTCTTGACAATACAAAGAGCTGAAGCACTATCCATTAGTAATGGAGTCTTAGTCTCTGTAATGCCATAATCCAATAATTGATTCTGAAGCCAGAGTACCTGAGATGTACAACTTGCAGCAGCAATGTACTCGGCTTCAGCAGTGGATGTAGCAACAGATGTTTGTTTCTTACTCTGCCAAGAAACCAAACAGTTGCCTAGGAATTGACATCCACCAGAAGTTGATTTTCTAGTTAATTTACACCCTGCATAGTCACTATCAGAAAAAGCAACTAATTTGCAAGAGTGCCCAGTGGAATACCAAAGACCTAGAGATTGAGTACCTTGCAGATATCTAAAGATCCTCTTGACTGCAATCAAATGAGACTCTTTAGGAGCAGCCTGAAATCTAGCACAAACACAAGTTGCAAACATAATATCTGGTCTAGAAGCTGTTAAGTACATCAAGGACCCAATCATACATCTGTAAAGTGTTTCATCAACAGCTTTACCTTTCTGATCTGCATCCAGTTGTGTGGTGCTGCACATGGGAGTAGAACAGGGCTTACAGTTTTGTAAATCAAACTTTTCCAAAAGACTCTTTGTGTATTTTGACTGATGAATGAAAGTTCCATCAGCCTTTTGTTTGATTTGCAAACCTAGAAAGAACTGTAATTCTCCCATGGCACTCATTTCGAATTTTTGTTGCATCAACTTTGTAAATGCATCACACAACTGTGGATCAGAGGATGCAAAATAATATCATCAACATAAATTTGAACAAGGAGCTTATGCTGACCCACTTTCTTAATGAACAAAGTTTTATCTATGGAGCCTCTAGTGAAATTATTCTGAAGAAGAAAATTTGACAGTGTTTCATACCAGGCTCTAGGAGCTTGTTTCAACCCATAAAGAGCCTTATCAAGTTTATACACCCAATCAGGATGTTTATTATCCTCAAAACCTGGTGGTTGACACACATAAACCTCTTCTTTTATTTTACCATATAAAAATGCACTTTTGACATCCATTTGAAAAACTTTAAGATTGTGGAATGCAGCATAGGCTAAGAACAATCTAATTGCCTCCAGTCTGGCTACAGGGGCAAAGGTTTCATCATAATCAATACCTTCTTCTTGTGAAAACCCCTGGACAACCAGTCTGGCCTTGTTCTTGACAATTTGCCCATTTTCATCTGTTTTATTCCTAAACACCCATTTAGTGCCTATTGCACACTTACCTGGGGGTAGAGGAACCAGTTCCCACACTTGCTGCTTTTTGAACTGAAGAAGCTCAAGCTGCATGGCATCAACCCATCCATTGTCTCTTAATGCAATATGATAGTTCTTTGGCTCTTGCTGACTGATGAAGAGAGCATAGAAGCAGAAGTTGGACAATTGACTTCTAGTTGAGACGCATTGATATCACCAATGATTTGAGACATTGGGTGATTCTTCAGCTCTTGGTACACTATGAGATCTGTGCAAGTGTTTGTAGCACGCTCAGCAGCAACAGATGTTGATCCAGATTCTTGAAACCAAGTATTAGATGGCAAGTCAAATGAAGTAGAGGATTCAGAAATCTCATCAGCATTTGTTGTGGATGGTGCTACTGAAGCTACAGGAACATCAAGTTTAGTAGACTCAGGCAGTTGATCACTAAACTTGAATAGGTGAGTACTGGGATCATCATCAACATCAGTACCACCAGATGGATGACTAGCTGCAGAAGGTGATGAATTCACATGATCTGCAACAGCTGGAGGCTGATAAGGAACATATTGCAGTATGTCCAGATCAAACAACTCCACAGGGTTTTGTGGATTTTGTCCTTAGGAGATTCATTGAACTTCACATGCAAGGTTTCTTCAACCATCTTTGTTCTGCAGTTGAACACTCTGTAAGCCTTGCAAGTGGATGAATACCCACAAAATACCCTGCATCCACCTTAGAATCAAACTTTTGGAGTTGATCCTTGTGTTGAGAATGTAACAAGGACACCCAAATGCTCTGAAGAATGAAATTAGAGGAGCCAAATGATGTAGAACTTCATAAGGAGTCTTCATCACCTCTGATTCACTAAAGCTCTATTTTGCACATAGCATGCTGTATTGACAGCTTCAGCCCAAAAGGTCAGTGGCAAACCAGAGTCAACCAACATGGACCTTGCAGCTTCAATTAGGGTCCTGTTCTTTCTCTCCACTACTCCATTTTGTTCTGGAGTCCTTGGGATGCTATACTGCCTCTTGATTCCTTTGAAAGGTAGAAATCATCAAGTGTATGGTTTCTAATTCAGTTCCATTATCACTTCTTATACACTTGACTGATAGGGAATACTGCTTCTCCACATACAACACAAAGTTAATAATTGTCTGAGCAGCCTCATCCTTTGAATGTAAGAAGAAGGTCCATACAAATCTGGAGTAATCATCCACAATTACCAGACAATATTTCTTCTTAGCCATGCTCATTACTCTCACAGGACCAAAGAGATCCATGTGCAGTAATTGCAAGCAGGCAGTGGACTTTGGTTCTTCTATAGGAGGGAATGAAACTTTGTGTTGTTTTCCTTTTAAACAAGCAGTGCAGGTTTCATCACAGTGGAACTCCTTTATTGGTAGACCTCTCACTAAACTATTGTGGATCAGCTGATTCATGTTTTTGAGATTAACATGACCCAGCCTTCTATGCCACAGTTTAGATTCCTGAGGAGAGGCCTTGGAGAAACAGGCAAGGATGACCTTTTAAATCAATCTTCTTTGACAAATCCAAGGCATATACTCTTCCTATCCTGTTGGCCTTCAGGAGAGTATGTTCATCCAATACCTTGTCAATCAGCCTCAGAACTTTGGAAGACAGAATCCGGCAGTTCTGGCTTGTGAAAAGTGCAACATGCCCTTTATCACACATCTGACTGACACTCAGTAGATTATACTTGAGATTCTCCACATGGTTAACATCATCAAATCTGATTTCTCCATTTGACACAAATCCTTTCCCGATGATGTAACCCTTAGCATCATTTCCAAATGAGACAAATCCCTTCTTTCCTTGAGAGTAGTCATTAAGAAGAGAACTGCTCCCAGTCATATGCATAGATCCTCCACTGTCTACATACCAGATGCTTCTTTGGCATGCTGAAGAACCCTGCATTTATCATAAGAAACTAGTTAGCTTTAGAGACCCAAACCTTTTTGGTTTTGGGTCTGTTTTCATCAACAGATTTAACCATAACTTGTTTCTCATGATTAACAGCTGATGAAGGTGGAGATGGTGCTGAAATGGATTTCTTAGATTTGGGCTTGGATTTCCTTTTCAGTGGTTTGATCACAGGTGCATCTAGTTGGTTAACTCTCCCCAACAAATGCTGAACCATCATAACAAGTTGTGTCTGATTTGTTGCTAAAGCCTTCAGCTCATTTGACACATCAGTACTTGTTTTTGATGAGTTCCTGTGACCCACCATTTCCTCCTTCTTGAAATTCACAGACTTAGTCTGATGTTTATCATGAGGAACACTATCAGCTGTTTTCTGATAAACCCCATCCTTCTTTTTGGATTTTGGTGAGGCCTTGGGTTTATCAGTTTGAGATGACTGTGGTACAAACTTGGTCTCAAACTCATTTTTCATTTTATTAATCTCTTCTTTATGAGCTTATCTCTGTTGAGTTTGGAACCCTTTTTGTACCAGCATTCATCAGATAGATGATTGAATTTACCACATATTTCACATGGCTTATTCTTCATCTTGGATTGATCAACTGCTGAAGTGGAAACTACTGAAGGTGTGATCTTCAGTACTTTCCTCCTTTCAGTACTTGTGTTAAGTACTGAAGGATCGGTAACAACTGAAGACTTGTTCTTCAGCTGTTCTCTATCCGTCCTGAAAGACCGTATGATAGATTCCTCAGCAGTTGTTAATCCTTTTATTTCAGCAGATTTGAAATGCTTTTCAGATGTTGTGACTTGCCCTTCAGTACTTGGAGTACTTTGAGGGACAACATCTGAATTGCTCAGCTTCATGTGTTTATCAGCATTTAAACCATCAGGCAATTGATTTGCTGAGATCTTAACACTGACTTCATCCTCTAATTTTGTATTATCATTTGAGGATGAATCACATGATGATGTGGTTTGGAAATTACTTTCACCTTCAGATTTTACTATTGATTTTGAAGTAAAATCAGTAGGTGGTGCAGTATGATTGTAACCTATTCCAAACTTCACATTTGAAGCTGTTTGCTTGCTGAGAAGCATTTCAAATCCCTTGCAGGATGTTACCCAGCGGTCACACTCAACTTGGGTAGCTGCAAGTGTCTCTTTGAGACTTCTGTGGTTCTCAAGTATGACCTCTACCTTAGCCTTTTCATCATTAAGTTGGCATTTAAGCTTGTAAATCTCATCATCTTTGTCATTAAGAGCAGACTCATACTCAGCTTTTCTTTTGGAAATAGTTTTCTCAAGCTCAAGATTTTGATTGATTAAAGCTACATTTGCCTCTCTAATAGAGACAAAGGCAGCTATGCATGATTCAGAACATACTTGGCTTTAGCCTCAGAAGATACCTGGGTTACCTGTGAAGATGATGCATTGGAGCAGGAACCCTCAGTAGACTCCAGGGCCATGAGAGCAAGATTCCCAAAAGGATGTTCACCACCATGTTGACCAGCACCAGCAAATAATTGCTCATTGAAACCAGAAAGATCATCTGGTAAGCTGCTCCAGTCAACAACTCCTGGTGTGAAGAAGCTGTGATGAGGTTGAGATTGTGATGGAGATGGTTGAGGCTCAGGTAGGGCTTGAGGTTGTTGTGCTATAGGAACTTGAACTGGATTTGGCTGTGGCATGTAATAGCAGGGATATGGATATGGCATTGGACCCTGAGGGACAAAATATGCAGGAGATTGAGGTTGTGAGTGATGACCAGAACTAGCAGGATGTTGCCCTTTGTTTTGTGAACTATTGCTTGGAAAGGTCACAAAGGGTGCAGAGGAGTTAGATCCAGTTGATCTACACTCTCTTGCAAAGTGCCCAAGCCTGTGGCATTTGTGACACCTCAACTTACTCTTGTCAAAACCAACTTTGGTTTTGCCAGAGAGTCCTGGAAATTTCCTACCAGTTCTCTTGTAGAACTTTTGAGATCTGATATTGATCAAGGCCATTTGGCTCAAAATATCCATCTCTTCTAAATCATCATCAGCAATACCCTTCAAATCATCCATGATAAAGCATAATTATCACTATTACACCCAGAATGACTGTCAACCCAACAAATGCATGATCAGAACTGTTTGAAGAGAAATCTATATGCTCATCATAATGGCTTTCTGATCCAGCATATTCTGACTCATGACCGACCAAGGCAGTGTTCCCTGGTACAAAGTCATCAGTGAGCTTTCCTGATGATGCCAGTTTCCTTTTCTGCTCTATCTCTCTTTCAAATGTAAGCAGTTTCCCATGGAGTTGGGTGAGAGATAGGCTATCCAGATTTGCACTGGAGCGTAGGACAATGGTGTATGTGTCCCATCTCTCAGGCAGTGATCTGAGGAATCTGTTGTTCATCTGGCTGTTAGTATACTCATGCTTGACCATTTTCAGCTCAGAGATCAAGCAGGAGAAACGCTCAAACTGTTGAGTCAGTGTCTCACCCTTCCTATGAGAGAATGTCTCATATTGTTGGGCGAGGATTTCTCTGTTGTTTGCTAAGACCTCATCAGTTCCTCCGAATTGTTCCTTCAAAGCATTCCAGAGGTCATGAGCAGTTTCATGATGCATAAGCCCAGAATAGATTTCATTAGGCAGTGCCATGGCCAGAATTCCATGGGCTTTAGCATCAATCTCAAACAGTTTACGATCTTCATCTGAGTATTGCTCCTTCTTCTTCGGAACCATTTGGTTGGTCTCCGGATTGTTCACCATAGGCTTGTGTGGACCGTGAACCACAGATGTCCAACAACCTGAACTGTTAACAGACAGGTGATGGAGCATTCTTCGTTGCCATATGTTATACTCACTCCTAACCAGCATCGGAGGCTTGGTTGAGGAGCCAGTATTGTGAGGGTCATTAGATGGAGTAGTCATTCTCAGATTCAAACCAATTCAATCAAGTTTCAACAGATTTAGCACAAAAACACAACAAACTCAATATGAACCAAGAAGAAACTCAAATTGAATAACCAGAAGCAGCAGAAGATCAATCTCTATAACCAATTCTTGCAAATATGCTAATTCGATCAAACTTTAGATATCGAAATAGCAGTTTCAATGATCAATTGTTAAACCGATCAATGATTAACCTGCTCTGATACCATTTGACAGGATCAGTGATCTAAGTTTGATCAATTAGAGTTGAATGCAGCGGAATTAGAACAAGAATTAGACAAATATAGCAAGAACACAATAGATATTCAATGGAACAGTACACGGTTATAGAGAAAGAGGGTTTTCTGCAAAAGGGATAATATCATTCATGCACAATGCTTCGGTATATCGGCCGCTAAGCTGCGGTTTCCGCGCTAAGCTTCGCACCTTACAATTAGGTCAACATTCCTTATATAAAGGAATGTGACGTCTGCTGATGTCACTTGATAGTGACATTAACAGAATTATTACAAACAACTGAAAGTAAGCAAACTACTGAGAATGTTCACAACAACTGAGAACATCTCAGAGTATGCTAAGTACAAGATGAAACTAAAACTACTGAAAGGAAACCATCACAACTACTGAAGAGGTCTTCTTCAGCTGTTGTGACAACATCTGAAACTTGGTCTTCAGTCTTTGTCTTCAGCTTTTGTCTTCAGACTTTGTCTTCAGTTCTTAACTTCAGACTTTGTCTTCAGACCTTGTTATCAGTTGATGTCTTCAGCTGTTGCAGACTACTTCAGTTGTTGTAATGTCTGTGGGACTTAAAGGTTTTTTCTGATCAGGCTCATTGGTTCTTTTGGTCCAACATATTCTTATCAACCTTTTACCAGTTGATTCATTATGTTAAAATTTGATGTCCCAATCATCTATGCCATAATAGGAAACAATCTTCTTATGCTTTGATAGTAAATAAGTTCAGGGGCTGATGCTGAAAACAGTGTTCTATCAACCATGTATGTGTTACTTTGATGGGGTTGGTTTTCAAAAGGATCAGTCTTTCAGGTATTTAAAAACCCGTCTGAGGATTAGCAATTTTGGAGTCAAATAGGGTGGCATTCCTCTATCATAGATTTTTAGGAATACGCTAAGAGATTAAACTGGAGGTGGAGCAGTAGTTGACATTTTCAAAGGTGATTACCCGTGTCGATCCTATTCCCTCACCCTTTTATCTTTCCACCTGTCTTGTCACCTCCAAATGCTATGTTTCCTCCATGTTTGCTCTTGAAATCCTGAAAGAGGGAATAATTTCCAGTCATATGTCAGGAGCATCCACTGTTAACATACCAGATGTTGTCAGGCCTTCTTTGATGTCCATACACAGACAGAGAAATTAATTAGAGGGTGCAACCCAAGCCAAGATGGCCTTGGGTTTTACGTCTTTTCCCATAACACAAATTTCTTCTAAGGTAGCATTATCTACTGGCTTAGGAATTCTAGTACACTAGATTTCCTTTGTATGTTTTAAGCTTTGTCAGGAGAAGTGCTTTGAGCTCTCTTCCTTTGAGTGCTAATGTCTGACTGATGTCTGTTTTGAGACATATGTTTCATGTCTGGTTGTTTAAAGTTGTCATAAAATGTTTTGTCATTGTTTAAAACAACTTTTGTATGAGGAGTTTGTCGTGGTACTCCTCTATTGTTCTTGCTTGGAACAACTGCCTGTTCCTCAATTGATTTCTCAACTTGAGGTTGTTTGTTTTGCTTCTTATTTTTCTTATTGAAAAGGCAGTTGGTTGTACTATGATTGTTGTAGGACCGGTTAAGGGATGGTCAATACAATCAGTCTCACAATAGGAAAGTGTTAGAACACTTAACAGATCAAATGGGGAACCGAGTTTATATAAATGATACTAAGAACACAAGTAAACAATAAGACAGAACTAAAAACAAGAACAGAGTATATGGTTTTCAAGGATGCTGTATATTGCTCACAAGTTCTTTTGCAAGTGTTACAAAGCATAAAAAGAAATACAAGGACCTGAGATACTTTATACTACATCCTACAACTGACCATACTTTGAAGGCTAGCTGGAAACTTTAATCTAGACAACAAGATCAATGTAAAGTCAAAAGGCAGATTGCCCTTTGACTAGTGACTATGACATGCCATAGCTCAAATCCTAATATATTATAAAAAGGATAAAAGGTACAAAGTAGGAAGTTACAGAATCAAGACCATAATCTACAGTTTACTAAAGCATGAACCTTTTCACCAACTTGTATAAGTTGGTGAGTCATCAGAGTTGCAGTAGAAAGTAAGTCAGCTTTATGGAAAAGTAGATCAAAGAAAGCATGTCCTCTCTGTCTTCGGAAGAAATCAGTCTTCACTTCATTGGCTTCGAAAGACTTTGTCTTTGAAGCTTTGGAAGACTTCAACTTTGGCTTTGGAAGATTTGGTCTTTGGCTTCGGAAGATTTTACACTTGAAATAATTTTTGTGATGAGTGTAAAACTTTCGAAGTAACTTCTACCTTGTACATCAGTGCATGCATGCAGGAAGCTCCTTGGTTGTTTTGGCTTCTTTGGTTGCATCAGCCTTCTATTATAACCTTACAAACTCCCCCTAGGCTGATGCTACCAAAATAAAGAAGTTATTAAGATGTTGACAGTCCTTATTAGGATTAAGACCGTACCTTTCTTCATCATCTGGTCAGGATCCCTCAGACTCTCATAATATCTTCTCATGGCATGGAGATCATGTAGAGGAAGATCAAGCATGTCTTGCCAAAAATAGACATCTTGACCTCCTTGATCTCTGATGACATACCACCTGTCTGGATTAGCAGCAAAAGTCCAGGACAAGATGGGTCATCTAGTTACAAGAGGCTCTACTTAAGTTGGAGTTGGTTGAGCAACCTCTTCTTGCACCACCTCACGATGCTCTGACTCATCCTGAGGTGTAGAGGTGGATGACTTGGTCTTCTTCTTGGAAACACTCTTCATGGCCATCCTTTTCCTCCTCTTTGAAGTCTTTAACTGAGAGGACCGGTCTTCAGTACCATGTTGTTCTACTGTGTCTCTCTCAGTTGGGTTCTCTTCTCTCACAGGTTCAGAAGGAGAGTGAAAAGGACCCTGCTTTGGATCAGAAGATGAAGTTGGCTGAGATTCAGCTCTAGGTCCAGGTTGTCTTATCTCAAGGAGTTCAACCTTAACCTCAACTTCAGGTTGAGCTGGACTTGGTGGAGAATGCAAGTCAACAAGCTTTCCCTTCTTAATCTCCTGCTTGATCACCCTGATGTGCTCATCTATAGTGGATAGAGACATTGGACCAAGCCTTCTTCTAGAGAGTCCATACAACTTCAAGAAGCTCATCATCCTTAGTCTGTCAGCAGACCTGTTTTGGCTATTTTGGATGATGGCTCTTGACTTTGCAGCTTCTTCCTTTAGTTTTCTCTTAGCAGCCTTTTGTTCCTTGATGACTTGTTGCTCCAGCTGCTTGAGATACTCAAATTTAACATACTCATATGATAGGGGAAGAAGTGCAGATGCCTGATAGAGTCCTGTGGCACTCAGGTAGTTGATCATGTTTAGTCTATTAGCTTCCTTGTCTACCTGAGGTTGTGCAATTGCCACAACCTCTGTCTCAAGACTTTCTTGAACTGGGGAGAGGGTAGGAGCATGCTTGTAGAGCCTTTTCTGTCTCCTTTCTTCCATGATTTTAAGGAGCAATGCTGCATCCACTACCTCCTTTCTCTCCTTGGACAACTCCTTATCAGCCAGTTCATTCAGTTCATCTAAGGGGAGAGAGAGTAGTTCATCCATATTGTAGTTTCTGGTCCCTAAGTAGTTTATCCTGGCTGCTCTTAACTTATCATCCTGAGTATTTGGCCTAGGGACAGCCCTGATGGTAGCTTCCATGAAGCCTGGAGACCCTCTTGAACTTTCTCCCCTTAGCTTCCTCTTCCTCTCTCTTTCCTCCACTTCAATCTCCTCAAAAGTCAGTTTCCTTTTCCCTTTATCACTCACAGGCCTTGGTGACTCAGGGTGGAGAGAGCTTTGGCCTTCATTGCTTGATTCAGCAGTCAAGGTCTGGCTAGAGAGAGGTTGTGAAGCACCTTCACCAGCTGGTGCCTCACTGAGGGTAATGGATGCTGAAGAAGTTCCTGTCTCAAGGTTCACAGGTTCAACTTCTGGGCCTTCAGTCAAGGCTTCCCCTTTGAAGCTAATCTTAGAGTCCACCTCAACATCTAATTGACCAAAGTCTTACCTGCTAGCCTCTATCTATATAGTCTTACCTCAGCTTGTATTCTTCAAACATCCTTTCTTGAATCCTATATGCTAATATTGCAGCTTGTCTGTTTTGACTTGTGTTGACAAGTGGAAGATCAATCAGATGGATTCTCTCATAGAAGCTCAGGTTGAAAAAGTTGAAAATTTCTTGTTGACCCTGAGATCTAGAGATGACTAGAGCTATTCTATCAGTGTCATACCGCCATCCCATGATTGGATTCTCAGAGTGAGGAGATGGGATAAGCATAGCTCTGGGAATACCCTCCTCAAACAAACTTTGTATGAGTGAGTCCATATCCATGTAGGTTACTGAGTATGGACCATTGCAAATGAGGGTGGTGAATCCTCAAAGTCCATACTCTATGAAGAACTCCCAGGTTTTGTGATTGTTTCGACTTTCTCCCCCTTTTTGGTAGCATCACCTTCTTGCATAGGTGAGCTTAGGGTTGGGTTTGTCACATCCATAGATTCTTGGGGACCTTGTTGAGTTCTCCTGAGTGGTCTCCCAGCTAACTTGCCCTTGAGATCGGTGATCTCAAGTTGTTGGTCATTGACCCTCCTTTGTAAGACAGTCACCTGAGATTCCAGGTGACTTATCTTTGCGACTAAATAGATGTATGTTTTTGTCAGTTTTTGCACCTTTAGTTTCAGACTCCCCTCATCTTTATCAAAAGAATCATGGGGGGATGAGAGAATAGGACCAAGGTCTTCTTCCTCATCACCAACACTTTGTTCTTGGCTGATGGATTTCCCCTGCATCATGACAGCTTCAAGTGAAGTGTCAATGGGCTAGGATGCCATGCTTGAGGTCTTAATGATGTAGTCACTTACTGAAGTGAGAGCCTCTTCCATATGGACCTCCTGAACAGGTTCAGGGAGATCCACCTCAGTAGTTGGTGGATGATGTGGGCTAGAATTGGAAGAAACAGGAGTACTCATCTCTCCTTGAGCAGGGTTAGAGAAGAGAGACTCATGATACTCATTGAAGCCCATGTCTTCATTATCATAGAATTCAAGGTTTGGGATTGGTTGGTATAGATCAAGAGGTTGGGGGTGGTAACTATCCCCTGAAGGTTGTTCACTAGAGTTTTAAGACTTTGAGTGAAGGCTTAAGGTTGTGGGGGTTGTGAGCTTATTAGGCTGAGCATGAGGAACCTCAGCACTGATCATTGGTCAGATGGGAGTGGTTTGGTCCTCAGGAGAAGTGGGAGCTCCAGTGTCCACTTCCTCCTGTATGGGTGATGATATAGGAGCCTGCACAAACTGAGTAGCATGTGCAGGGGTTCGTTTGGATTTTATTTGGTAGGTGATGGTTATTTTTTTATTTATTAGTGGTTGAGAAGTAGAAGGTGTGGGTTCAACACTAGCTGGTGCTCCTAGGTTGTCATCTTGAGTAATGAGCTCTAACATTTTTGGAACAAAGGTTGTTTCTACCTCTGAGAAGCCAACAGTTGGCTTCCTTATAGTCTTGAAGATGCCGAGCTTCATCTGTCCCATTTGGAAACCCAAGCCTTATTGGTCTTGGGCTTATCAAAGTGATTTGAAGACAATGTAACAATAAGTGATCCTATGTTCAAGCTTTGAGGATCATTAGTTGTTGTTGATGAAGAACTTTCAGTACTTGGTCTTCCTTCATCTTCCACACCATCTTTGAAAGATTAGACTTGACTTTCAACACCTCGAAAGTTTTAACAACTTCGGAAGTTTTGGAGACTGGACCTTCGGAAGATCTTGATTTTACTGCAGCAGGCTTCAATACTTTGGAAGCATTCCTTTCTTCCGAGACCAATTTTTCTTCCGAAGGCAAGTTTTCACTTGTCTTTTTTTCACCTTGGAGCTTCTGAAGGGAAAAGATTTTCCTTCCAAAGCTAGTTTTTCTTTCTTCTTCTTAGAAGTTTTCTCTTTGATCATGTGAATAGTATTTTTAGGAATATAGATGCAATCCTTAGCAAGATGAGAAGTACTACCACACATGATGCAATCCATTTGCTTCCTTCTGAGAGTCTTCTTTTGAGAGAAAGACTAAACTTGATCACTTTCCACCTCCGTCTTCATCTTCATAGATGATGCAGCAAGCTTCTTAGGGTGAGGCTTGCTCTTGGAACTAGATGGTTCAGGCTGTGTAGTAGTGGTACATAGCTGATTAGCCTTCTTCTCTTTGCTGGAATGAATTGAACATGAACTAGAACTCTTGGTATTAGAGTTCATAGTTGAGTCTTCAGCCTTCACCATTGTTTCTGCTTAGAGTTGAAAGTGGCCTTGATCTCTTGAGCCTTCTTTGTTTTTCTTTTTGCTTTCCTGATCAAGTTCTTCCTCTTAGACTTGGAGATCACAGATTCTTTTCTCTCATCAGGAGAATAGTGACCCTTCTTAGGATGATCTTCTTCACTCTTCTCAGAATCATCCATCACTATCTCCTCTTCATCTATAGGGTCTATGAGGGGAAGCTCATCTTCATAAGTTCCATACATTGGAGATCTTACAGACAATAGAGTGTGTGGAGGAGTTATCTCAGTAGATCCCAGTCCCTGCTTATTCTAATAAAAAACTTTTGCATGCAAGGATGAGGATATCATGTTCTTGAAGGTCTCTTCTTCAAGAACACATTTTTCTGCCCTGGCTTTGCTGATCACAAGCTTAGCCTAGCATTCAGTTAACTTAGTGATGAGATCTTTTATCTGAGTCCTGTAGTTGGTATGTTCATGCTTAAGAGTTGAAATGGTTTTCTCTAAATCTTTCAAGACTTAATTGCTTTTGGAAGAAAATTGTCCTTCAAATACATGTAAGTACTTAGAAGCAAATTTAAGCTTTGGAAGATATTTCAAAATTTCTTTTAAAGGTAAATTTCTTATAAGCAGTTATTTAACTTGAAGACATAATGTTCTTCTGAAGACAACTTGAAGTCTTTTTATTAAGTTTGTAATTATTTTCAGCTCTTTTAAAATCAGCTTTTAAAATGTTTAAGGATTCAAGATCAAATCTCATCTCTAAGTTATAGGACCTATATCTGTTAACTTTAGCAATACATTCAGGTGTACAAAGAGGTTCCAATACCTTGGCTTCTTCATGATCTTCCATCAGTGCTTGGTTTGGAGATGCATCCTCAACCTGAAAGCTTCAGTCAAAGCCTCCTTCTTCAACAGAAACTGTAGCTTGCTGCTTGGGCTTCTCATTCTGGGGAGCTCCATCAGTGTAGCTTGGTCTGGTTTGTGCTTGGCCACCACTTGTTCTTGGTGCCTTGCACTCTCTAGCAAAGTGTCCCTGGTTACTGTAAGGATCTATCTAAAGATTATGAGGCTGATGCAACCAAAGATCTTCCAACATGCACTAAAGAACAAGGATGAACTTGCTTCGGAAGCTTTACACTCTCTAAAAGAAACTCTAAGTGTAAAGTCTTCAGAAGCCAAATGTTCAAAAGAAATTACTTCGGAAGCTTTACACTTAACAAGAAAAATATTCCAAGTGTAAAAACTTCTGAAGCCAAAGGTCAAGTTCTTACGAAGCCAAAGATGAAGTCTTCTGAAGCTTCAAAGACAAAATCTTCCAAAGCCATTTTGCTGTGAAGACTGATTTCTTCAAAAGACAGAGAAAAGATTCTTTCTCTGATCTACTTTTGATAAAGCTGACCAACTTTCTGCTGCAACTCTGATAACTCACCAACTTGTATGAGTTGGTGAAACTTCCATGCTTTAGTGAATAGTAGATAAAGTCTTTATCTGTAATTTTTTCTTTTGTTCCTTTAAACTTTTTGTACTATGAAAAGTCAGTGAGCTATGGCATGTCATAGTCACTAGTCAAAAGCCAATCTGCCTTTTGACTCTAGATTGATCTTGTTGTCTAGATTACTCTATTTCAACTGTCCTTCCAAGTATTGACGGTTATAGGTTGTAGTATAAAAGAGTCTCAGGTCCTTGTATTTTAATTATGCATTGAACACTTGTAATAGAACTTAAGATCAAGATACAACATCCTTGAAAACTAATACTTGTGTTATTGTTCTATGTTCTGTCTTATTGTTACTTGTGTTCCTTGTATCTTAAAAGTTAAGTGATCTAAGATCACTCCTCTTGTGAAACTAATTGTTGTTAACACCCTAACCGGTCCTGCAATTGGTAGCAGAGTCTTCCAGGCTCTTGATTGTAAGATCTCACCATCTTAAATCCTCTTAGTTTCACACTTCACTTAACTTTTCAAATTGCAGCTATCTCAAAGGCTGATATGGAAACTGGAACTATGACAAAGTCCCCACTGATCACTCCTAAGGATTTTGATACTTGGTGCCAAAGAATGGAAGGCTTCATCAAGTCTCAAGATTCCAGGATGTGGGAGTCTGTTGTTAATGGACCTTATGTACCATGCACCACTTCAGTTGCTAGTGGTGGTATGATACCAAAGGAAAGGGATGATTTTTCTGAAGAAGATTGGAAGAAAATTGATGTTGATCAGAAAGCTATGACAGCCCTTCAAACTGCTCTTCCTAACTCCATCTACAGAGGTTTCAAAAAGTTCAAGACCGCCAAACAACTATGGAATGCACTGAAGCTGATGTATGAGGGGTCTAATGAAGCCAAAGAAAACAAGAAGGACCTCTTGAAGCAGCAGTTTGAAAATTTCAACTTCAAGACAGGTGAAACCATGACTCAACAATACTTCAGGTACGTTGAGATTGTGGATACTCTAGCTGATTTTGGAGTAACCATTGAGAATTAAGATATTGTTAGGAAGTTCATGTCCTTTCTTCCCAGACAATGGACACACTACTGTGTGGTCATTAAGAGGACTGAAAACCTCAAGACTCTTACTCTCACTGAGTTATATGGAAAACTCAGTGGATACTAGATGGAGATGAACATGCAAAACTCATTTGGTAACTCCAACACTCATCAGAGTTCTGCCCTCCATGTGGTTGAAAGGGATTGCAGAGAACCACAGCACCATCTCATCTGCTACCCGAACAAATCACAAAAGGGTCCTTTCATTACCTTTTCGAAGACACCAAGGGAAGGCTACATCCCTGGAAGCCCATTACAGGAGACAAGTTCTTCACAAGCTTTTATGTCTTCTGATGAAAGTTCAGGCAACTTTCTCTTCACCTTTGAAGACCTGGACTGTATCCATCCAGATGATCTGGAATATATGGAAATAGTCCAGCAGATGGCTCTACTCACTCATAGAGCCCAGAAGTTCTACAAGAGGACTGGGAGAAGGTTTCCCAGCAATGCAGCCAGTGGAAAGTTTGGGCTGGACAAAAGCAAGGTGAAGTGTTACAACTGTAACCAAATGGGACACTTTGCCAGGAAGTGCAAGGCACCAAAGTCAAATGGTGGCCAAGCACAATCCAGGCCAAACTACACTGAGGGAGCTCACCAGAATGAGAAGCCAAGACAGCAAGCTACAGTTGCTGTTGAAGAAGGAGGCTTTGACTGGAGCTTTCGGGTTAAGGATGCTTCTCCAAACCAAGCACTAATGGCAGACCATGATGAAGCCAAGGTATTGGAACATCTTTGTACTCCTAAATGCATTGCTAAAGTTAATAGATATAGGTCCTATAACTTAGAGATGAGATCTGATCTTGAGTCCTTAAATATCTTAAAAGCTGACTTTAAAAGAGCTGAAAATGATTATAAACTTACGATAGAAGAGCTAGAGAAAACCATTTCAACTCTTAAGCATGAGCACACAAACTACATGACTCAAATCAAAGATCTCATAGCAAAGTTAACTGAATGTCAGGCTGAGCTTGTGATCAGCAAAGCCAGGGCAGAAAAATGTGTTCTTGAAGAAGAGACCTTCAAGAACATAATATCCTCATCCCTACATGCAAAAGTTTGTTATTAGAATAAGCAGGGACTGGGATCTACTGAGATAGCTCCTCCACACACTCTATTGTCTGTAAGATCTCTAAGGTGTGGAACTTGTGAAGATGAGTTTCCCCTCATAGACCCCATTGTTAAAGAGGATGAAAAGGAGATAATGAAGGATGACTGAGAGAAGACTGAAGAAGATCATCCTAAGAATGGTCACTATTTTCCTGAGGAGGGGAAAGAGTCTGGAATGACCAAGTCAAACAGAAAGAACTTGATTAGAAGAGCTAAGAGAAGATCAAAGAAGACTCAAGAAATCAAGGCCACTTTTGACTCAAAGCTGAAACAAGTGTTTATTTCTGCAGGTTTTGAAGTGGTAAAGACTGAAGACTCAACTATGAACTCTAGTACCAGGAGTTCTAGTTTAGTTCCAAATCATTCCAGCAAGAAGAAGAAGACTGACCAGCTGTGTACCACTGCTACACAGCCTGAACCATCCAGCTCCAAGAGCAAGTCTCTCCCTAAGAAGCTTGTTGCATCATCTGTAAAGATGAAGATGGAGAAGGAAAGTGATCAAACTCAGTCTTGCTCTCAAAAGAAGACTCTTAGAAGGAAGGAACTCAACTGTGTCATGTGTGGTAGTACTTCTCATCTGGCTAAGGATTGCAAGTACAATCCCAAAAGTACCATCCACATGACCAAGAAGAACACTTCTGAGAAGAAGAAGGAACAAACAGCTTCGGAAGGAAAATCTGTTTCCTTCGGAAGCTCCAAAATGAAGAAGAAGACAAGTGAAAAATTGCCTTCGGAAGAAAAGTTGGTCTCGGAAGAAAGGAATGCTTCCGAAGTACTGAAGCTTGCTGCAGTGAAAGCAAGATCTTCCGAAGGTCTAGTCTCCAAGACTTCCGAAGTTGTCAAAACTTCTGAAGCTTTGAAGGTCAGGCCCAATCTTCCAAAGGTGGTGTGGAAGATGAAGGAAGACCATGTGACTAAAAGTTCTTCATCAACAACAGCAAATGATCCTCAAAGCTTGAATATAGGATCACTTACTGTTACATTGTCTTCAACTCATTTTAATAAGCCCAAGACCAATGAGGATTGGGTTTCTAAGTGTAACTAATCACCACTTTTTGTGCAGGAACAGCTAAAGACCAATAAGAATGTTTGGATTATTGATAATGGTTGTTCCAGGCACATGACTAGCAATGGTTCTCTGCTTCAAAATTTTGAAAAAATTGATGGAGGACCAGTTGCTTTTGGAGGGGATTCTGGTGGTTACATTTCTGGAAGGGGCAGAGTCACAAATAGTAAGCTCAGCATTGAAAAGGTAAACTTTGTCAAGGAGCTTGGATACAATCTTCTAAGTGTATCCTAATTTTGTGATCAGAAACACCATATGCTCTTCACTGAGCATGAGTGCATTGTTCTCAAGCCCGGGGTGGCCATCCTCAAGAACATATCCTGCTCAGAGACCCCAGGAGATGGAACATGTACAAGATGGATTTACATGAAACATCTCCCTTAGGTGAAGTTTCTTGCTTTCTGTCTAAAGCAAATAGTGATGAGTCTTTTCTTTGGCATAAAAGAATGTGCGATGTAAACTTTAAGAACATGAATAAATTGAAATGATTTGGTAAATGGAATGCCAAAGAAAGAGTTTACAAGTGATGACCACTGTGTTGCATGCCTGAAAGGGAAGCAACACAAAGTGTCTCACAAACCAAAGGAAATAAACTCCATCACTACTCCCCTACACCTATTACATATGGATTTGTTTGGCCCCACCAGTGTAATGAGTTTAGAAAGGACCTCTTCCTGCTTAGTGATCACAGATGATTTCACAAGATTCACTTAGGTCTTTTTCCTTAGAACTAAGGATGAGACCCTTAAGATCTTGATGAATTTCATTCTAAAAATTGAGAATCAATCTGATCACAAGGTCAAGACCATAAGATATGATCAAGGAACAGAATTTAAGAACCAAATCCTTGATACATTTTGTGATGAAAAGGGTATTACAAGACAATATAGTGCTCTCAGGACTCCTCAGCAAAATGGTGTTGCTGAGAGGAGAAATAGGACACTTATTGAAGCTGCAAGAACCATGTGTCTGACTCTAAACTGCCCATCACCTTCTGGGCAGAGGCAGTTAACACAGCCTGCTATGTGCATAACAGAGTTTTAGTGGTTAAGACTCATGGTAAGACTCCTTATGAGCTGTGGCACAAAAGGAGACCATTTATTCGTTTCCTCAGGTCATTTGGATGTCTTTGCACCATCTTGAATACCAAAAATCAAGTAGCCAAATTTGATGAGAAGTTAGATGATAGGCACTTTATTGGATACTCTTCCCAGGCTAAGGCTTATAGAGTATTCAATCTCAGAACTAGAGTAGTTGAGGAGTCAGCCAATATGACCTTCAATGAGCACACTCCTAGTGTGAAAGGTTCTGGTCTGGATTGGCTATTTGATCTTGACTTAGTTACCAACTGTTTTAACAAGTCTTATGAGAATGTTTCAGGATCTATAAATAATATATCAACAGGACATCCTGACCTAAGATTTGAGGTGAGAAGACCAAGCAAGATTACTAATTCAGCTCCTTTGGTGACTAACCCTGCAAATGAAGATCCTATCAGCACAAACATGACAAATTTAGCTGATACATCTGAGGTACCTTCAAATTCCAGCTCAGAGGTTCAAAACTTAAAAGAAGGAGCTTTAAATGTAGGAGGAAATAGAGGTGGTGATAGTGATCAAGAATTTCTTGATGCTGATAACCACTGCATACAGGACAACATAAATAATGTCACACATTCATTGGATCAAGTCTTACTTGATAAATGTGCTGATGTGGTGGGTAACACTCTATTGCCAGATCTAAATTTCTCCAATTTGGATCTGACCAATCAACTTGCTGTGATCCCTCAACTAAGGATCCACAGGTCACACCCCACCACAAACATCATTGGAAATGTTGAGGCTGGGGTAAGAACAAGAGGACAAACCCATGACCAAAATGTTTGTCTGCACTCTTGTTTCTTGTCCCAGATTGAGCCAAAGAAAGTTGATGAGGCTCTGAAGGATGGAAGCTAGGTTGAAGCTATGCAAGAAGAGCTACTTCAAATCAGAAGACAGAAGGTTTGGAACCTATGTCCTCTTCCTCAAGGGAAGACTGTCATAGGAACCAAATGGGTTTTTAGGAACAAGAAGGATGATAGAGGACTTGTCATCAAGAACAAGGCAAGACTAGTTGTTCAAGGGTACACACAAAAGAGGAAATTGATTACACAGATGTTTTTGCTCCTGTGGCAAGACTTGAAGCTGTAAGAATATTCCTGGCTTTTGTTGCATCCAAGGATTTCAAGGTCTACCAACTTGATGTCAAGTGTGCTTTTCTGTATGGGGTGATTGATGAAGAGGTGTATGTCAAACAGCCACCTGGCTTTGCAGACCCAAATCATCAATTATGTCTGCAAGCTTGATAAAGCTCTTTATGGGCTACACCAAGCTCCAAGGAAGTGGTATGAAACACTATCTCAGTATCTCTGCCAACATGGTTACAAGAGGGGTACTATAGATGGAACTCTCTTCATCAAAGGGACAGGGAGTGACTTAATGCTGGTTCAAGTATATGTGGATGACATTATCTTCGAGTCAACTAATCCAAAGCTCTGTAAAGACTTTGAGAGGCTGATGAAGAACAGATTTGAAATGAGTGCCATGGGGGAACTAAATTTCTTTCTGGGAATTCAAGTGAAGCAAGTTGACAATGGCATCTTCATAAGTCAGTCAAAGTATGTGCAAGACATACTTACAAGATTCAACATGACTGAATGTAAGGTTGCTAAGACACCCATAGCAAGAAACCACTCCCTAGGACCTGATCTTGAGGGGGAGTGTGTGGAAGAACATCTTTACAGGGCTATGATTGGGTCTCTTATGTACCTAACACCAGCAGGCCTGATATCATGTTTGCCACATGCATTTGTGCAAGATATCAAGCCAACCCCAAGATGTCACACCTGGTTGCTGTCAAGAGGATTCTTAGATATCTCAAAGGTGCTCCCAAGCTTGGCCTTTGGTATCCAAAGAGTTCTGACTTCAATCTGTATGCTTATACAGATAGTGACTATGGTGGTTGAACATGACTGCAAAGTCTACATCTGGGGGATGTCAATTCCTTGGTGGAAGGATTATCTCATGGCAATGCAAGAAACAATCTTGTGTCTCTGCATCAACTGCTGAGGCTGAATACATTGCTGCTACAAGTTGCTGTGCTCAAGTGCTTTGGATTCAAAATCAGATGCTGGACTATGGATTCAATTTCAAAGAGACTCCCATCCACATAGACAACAACAGTGCTATCTCCATTACAGAGAATCCTATGCAGCACTCAAGGACCAAACACATCAACATCAAGTATCATTTGATTAGAGATAATTTTGAGAAGGGATTAATCAAATTAGTTAAAGTTAACATAAATGAACAATATGCTGATCTGTTCACTAAAGCTTTTGATGAACTGAGATTCAAATATCTTGTATCAGCTATTGGGATGATTAACTTTGAGTATCTTTTTCTTAAAAACTTAAAACTTTATTTCTAAAAACTATGTGTCCTAAGTTGTTTATTTTATCACCTTCATAAGCCCAGATTTTTTTGGAAGAAAATTTTTAATGATATTCCTTAGATATTTGAAAATTTTTCAAAACATATTTTCCTTCTGAAGATTTCAAGTTGCCTTCAGAAGAAATTTATGTCTTCAAATCAATAACTACTTGTAAGAAATTTACCTTCGAAAGAAATTCTGAGTATATCTTCTAAAGCTTAACTATGCTTCTAAGTACTTGCATGTATTTGAAGGACAAATATCTTCCGAAAGCAATTAAGTCTCGGAAGATATTATTTAGATTAAAACTCCCGAGACTTAATATCTTCCGAAATCAAATATGTGTCGGAAGAAAAAATCTCTAAGAATTTTTCTTCCGAAGCCAAATTTTCAAATTTCTTTAGAATATCTTCAGAAGCCAAATTGGCTTCGGAAGCTTTTTCTCAAAACTTCCAAAGCAAAAACTACATTCGAAAGATTTTCAACTTCCAAGAAAACTATGTTTTTGGGCGCTTTTTCAGAAGTGGGACCTACTTTTGGATTTCAAAGTTTATCCTTTTGCATTAACTTATATATATTCTCAATGGTTCCCCTTCTTCTCACTCTTTCCTTCTTCCATAAATTCTTGACCTAAAATTCTCCCAAAATTATCCTTCTTCTTCACCAACAAACTTCCTTCATGGCAAACATTGATCGACGAAACCAACCGGGCTTTACCATGCACCTTCACAGACAACACAATCAGGTTGCTCTGTTGGACTCTGAGAAAGATCCTCATTTCTCAGAGGTCTGTCAATACCTTTCAGCATCTCACTACTTCACCTCCTTTACTATTGATCCTGCTCTTTATGAGGATTTACTTTCATTTTTGAGGACCTGCCAAGAGGTCACCATGGATGGGGAGAAGGCACTGTCTGCTATAGTGCAGGGGAGGACAATCTTCATCACTCCGGCCATCATAAGCTCACACCTTTAGCTGGATGATGAAGAAGGTGAGTTGTCTTTTCTGAAAGGTGCTGTCAACCATTCTTTTCAGCAGATAGGCTATGAGGGTGACTTCTCAGTCAAAACCTTCAGGAAGGGGAGGGTCTCATCCAAATGGAAATACCTCCTCCATGTCATCATACACAGTCTCTCCAACAAGCATGGAGGATGGGATCAAGTTCCAGAGGACCTCTCCTTCATAGTCCATGGAATGGTTCAGGGGGTCAAATACAGGTACTCTCAATTTGTCTATACAAATTTACTTGCTAATTTAGACTCCTTAGAATACTACATGTTCCCGCGATATGTCCAGCACATTCTCAACTGTGAACTGGGCTCACAGTTGAGGGGAACAGGTAATATTCTTAAATTGGGACAGATGAAGCCCAGCATCTTTAAAATACTGAGAAAGCCTACTGTTGGCTTCTCGGGTAGAAACAGCCCTGGTTCCAAAAATGTTTGAGCTCATTGCTCAGGGTGGCAACCTAGCAGCACCAGCTAGTGTTGAACCCACACCCTCTACCTCAACTCCACCCCCACAGCCTCAAATTACCATCACCTACAAAAGAAAAACCAAACGAACCCCTGCACCTGCTACTGAGCATGTGCAGGTCCCCATATCACAACCCATACAGGAGGAAGTGGAATCTCGAGCTCCCACTTCCCCTGAGGAGCAGACCACTCCCATCTTTCAAATGATCAGTGCTGAGGTTCCTCATGCTCAGCCTGATGAGCTCACATCCCCAACAGCCTTAAGCCATCACTCTGAGTCTCAACACTCAAGTGATCAACCTTCAGGGGATAGTTACCACCCCCAGCCGCTGGACTTAAACCACCCTATTCCCAGCCTTGATTTCTATAATGATAGGACTTGGGTTTCAGTGAGTACAATGAGTCTCTCCTTTCTTCCCACACTCAAGGAGAAATGAGTACCCTGACTCACCCAGGTCTAGCCCACATCATATACCCACAACTGAGGTGGGTCTTCCTGAACATGTTCAGGAGATCCATATGGAAGAGGCTCTCACTTTAGAAAGTGATTACATCAGTAAGACCTCAACCATGGCAACCCAGCCTCTTGACACTTCTCTGGAAGTTGTCATGATGCAGGGGAAATCCAGCAGCCAAAGACACTATGCTGGTGATGAGGAAGAAGACTTAGGTCCAATTCTCTCATCCCCTAGTGATTCTTCAACTGAAGATGAGGAGAGTCTGAAACATATGGTGCACAAACTGAAAAACACATGCACCTATCTAGTTTCAAAGATAGTTCACCTGGAATCTCAGGTGACTATCTTGCGACAAAGGGTCAATGACCAGCAACTTGAGATCACCGATCTCAAGGGCCAGTTAGCTGAGAGATCCTTAAGGAGGACTCAACCAGGTCCACAAGAACCTGTGGAAGTGATGGATGACACCCCCAGCTCACCTATGCAAGAAGGTGATGCTACCAAAAAGGGGGAGAAAGTCCTCACAACCACAGAACCTGGGAGTTCCTCCCAGAGTATGGACATAGAGGAGTCACCAACCTCTCTTGCAATTGTCCAGACTCAGCAACCTCCTCAAGTCATGAACATAGACTTACTCATTCAACACTTGCTTGAGGAGGGAATTCCAAGAGCAATGTCTGCTCCCTCTGAGAATCCAATTATGGGATGGGGGTATGACACAAACAGAAGAGCTCTTGTGATCTCTAGAGCTCAGGGTCAACTGGAAATCTTCAACTTCTCACACCTGAGTTTCTATGAGTGCATCAATCTGGTGAATCTTCCACTTGTCAACCCAAGCCACAACAGACAAGCTGAGAGATTAGCAGACCGGATTCAAAATAGGGTGCTAGAGGAATTCAAATTGAGATCAAAATTATATAGACAGAGGCTAGCAGGTGAGATCTTTGGTCAACTGGATGTTGAGGTGGACCCTGAGATTAGCTTCGAAGGGAAAACCTTGACTGAAGGCCCAGAGGTTGAGCCTGTGAACCTTGAGACAGGATCTCCCTCTGCACCCAGTACCCTCAGTGAGGCACCAGCTGGTGAAGGTGTCTCACAACTCTCTCTGGCCAGAGCTTGACTGCTGAACCAAGCAATGAAGGCCAAAGTTCTCTCCACCTGAGTCACCAAGGCCTGTGGTTGACAAAGGAAAAGGAAATTAACTCCTGAGGAGTTGGAGGAGGAAAAGAGAGAGAGGAAGAGGAAGCTGAGGGGAGAGAGTTCAAGTAGGTCCCCAAGATTCATGGAAGCTACAATCCGGGCTACCCATAGGCCAAATACTCAAGAAGATGAGTTAAGGGCAGCCAGGCTAAACTACTTGGGGACCAGGAACTACAATATAGATGAACTCATCTCTCTCCCCTTAGAAGAGTTAAATAGCTGGCTGACACTGAGCTGTCAAAGGAGAGGAGGGAGGCAGAGGATGCAGCATTGCTCCTCAAAATTAAGGAAGAAAGGAGACTGAAAAGACTCTACAGACATGCTCCTTACTCTCCCCAGTTCAAGAAAGTCCTGAGATAGAGACTGTGGCACAGGCATAACCTCAGGTAGATAGGGAAGCTGAAAGAATGAATATGCTCAACTACCTGAGTGCCACAGGACTCTATCAGGCAGCTGCACTTCTTCCTTATCCTTTGAGTACATAGAGTTTGAATATCTCAAGCAGCTGGAGGAAAAAGCCACAAAAGAAAGAAAAGCTGCTAAGAGAAAGCTAAGGGAAGAAGCTGCAAGGTCAAGGGCCATCATCCACAAAAGCCAAAAGAAGTCTAAGATAGACAAAGGATGATGAGCTTCTTGAAGCTGTATGGATTCTCTGAAGGAGGTTTGGTCCTATGTCTCTATCCATAATGGATGAGCATATAAGGGTGATCAATCAGAAGATTAAAAGGGGAGAGCTTATGGACTTACATTCTCCACCAAGTTCAGCTCAACCTGAAGTTGAGGTAAAGGTTGAACCCACTGAGACAACACAACCTGAACCTAGAGATGCATCTTAGCCAACTTCATCTTCTGATCCACAGCAGGGTCCTCTTCTCTCTCCTTCTGAACCTGTGAGAGAAGAGAACCCAACTAAGAGGGACACTACTGAACCATCTGGTGCTGAAGACCAGTCCTCTCAGTTGAAATCATCAAAGAGGAGAAAAAGGATGGCCAGAAGAACCCCTACAAAGAAAAAGAAAACTAAGGCATCCACCTCTACACCTCCGGATGAGTCAGAACATCCTGAGGAAGCGCATGAAGAGGCTGCTCAACCAACTCCCATCAGAGTAGAGCCTCTTGCAGTTGGAAGACCCATCATGTCCTTGAGTTTTGCTGACAATCCAGACAGATGGTATGTCACTAGAGATCAAGGAGGTCAGGATGTCTACTTTCAGTAAGACATGCTTGTCCTTCCTATTCAAGATCTCTATGACATGAGAAGATTCTATGAGAGTCTGAAGGATCCTAACCATATGATGAAGAGAGGTTTGCTGCTGATCCTAATAAGGACTATCAACATTTGAAGAATCTGTCTATTTTGGTAGTATCAGCCTAGGGGGAGTTTGTAAGGATCTATCTGAAGATTATGAGGCTGATGCAACCAAAGATCTTCCAACATGCACTAAGGAACAAGGATGAACTTGCTTCGGAAGCTTTACACTCTCTAAAAAACTCTAAGTGTAAAGTCTTATGAAGCCAAAAGTTTAGAAGAAATTACTTTGGAAGCTTTACACTTAACAAGAAAAATATTCCAAGTGTAAAAACTTCCGAAGCCAGAGGTCAAGTTCTTCCGAAGCCAAAGATGAAGTCTTCCGAAGCTTCAAAGACAAAGTCTTCCGAAGCCATTTTGCTGTGAAGACTGATTTCTTTGGAAGACAGAGAAAAGATGCTTTCTCTGATCTACTTTTGATAAAGCTGACCAACTTTCTGCTGCAACTCTGATAACTCACCAACTTGTATGAGTTGGTGAAACTTCCATGCTTTAGTGAATAGTAGATAAAGTCTTTGTCTGTAATTTTCTTCTTTTGTTCCTTTAGACTTTTTGTACTAGGAAAAGTCAGTAGCTATGGCATGTCATAGTCACTAGTCAAAAGGCAATCTGCCTTTTGACTCTAGATTGATCTTGTTGTCTAGATTAGTCTATTCCAACTGTCCTTCCAAGTATTGACGGTTATAGGTTGTAGTATAAAAGAGTCTCAGGTCCTTGTATTTTAATTATGCTTTGAACACTTGTAATAGAACTTAAGATCAATATACAACATCCTTGAAAACTAATAGTTGTGTTATTGTTCTAAGTTTTGTCTTATTGTTACTTGTGTTCCTTGTATCTTAAAAGTTTCATGTTCCCTATTTGAACTGTTAAGTGATCTAAGATCACCCTCTTGTGAAACTAATTGTTGTTAACACCCTAACCGGTCCTGCAATTGGTACCAGAGTCTTCCAGGCTCTTGATTGTAAGATCTCACCATCTTAAATACTCTTAGTTTCATAATTCACTTAACTTTTCAAATGGCAGCTATCTTAAAGGCTGATATGGAAACTAGAACTATGACAAAGTCCCCACTGATCACTCCTGAGATTTTGATACTTGGTGCCAAAGAATGGAAGGCTTTATCAAGTCTCAAGATTCCAGGATGTGGGAGTCTCTTATCAATGGACCTTATGTACCATGCACCGCCTCAGCTGCTTATGGTGGTATGATACCAAAGGAAAGGGATGATTTTTCTGAAGAAGACTGGAAGAAAATTGATGTTGATCAGAAAGCTATGACAGCCCTTCAAACTGCTCTTCCTAACATCATCTACAGTGGTTTCAAAATGTTCAAGACCACCAAACAGCTATGGGATGCACTGAAGCTGATGTATGAGGGGTCCAATGAAGCCAAAGAAAACAAGAAAGACCTCTTGAAGCAGCAGTTTGTAAATTTCACCTTTAAAACAGGTGAAACCATGACTCAACAATACTTCAGGTATGTTGAGATTATGGATACTCTAGCTGATGTTGGAGTAACCATTGAGAATAGAGATATTGTTAGGAAGTTCATGTCCTCTCTTCCCAAACAATGGACACACTACTGTGTGGTCATTAAGAGGACTAAAAAACTCAAGACTCTTACTCTCACTGAGTTATATGGAATACTCAGTGGATACCAGATGGAGATGAACATACAAAACTCATCTGGTAACTCCAACACTCATCAGAGTTCTGCCCTCCATATGGTTGAAAGGGATTGCAGAGAACCACAGAACCATCTCATCACTACCCGGACAAATCACAAAAGGGTCCTTTCATCATCTTTTCGGAGACACCAAGGGAAGGCTACATCCCTGGAAGTCCATTCCAGGAGACAAGTTCTTCATAAGCTTTTATGTCTTCTGATGAAAGTTCAGGCAACTTTCTCTTCACCTTTGAAGACCTAGACTGTATCTATCCAGATGATTTGGAATATATGGAAATAGTCCAGCAGATGGCTATACTTACTCATAGAGGCCAGAAGTTCTACAAGAGGACTGGGAGAAGGTTTCCCAGCAATGCAGCCAGTGGAAAGTTTGGGCTGGACAAAAGCAAGGTGAAGTGTTACAACTATAACCAAATGGGACACTTTGCCAGGAAGTGCAAGGCACCAAAGTCAAATGGTGGCCAAGCAAAATCTAGGCCAAACTACACTGAGGGAGTTCACCAGAATAAGAAGCCAAGATAGCAAGCTGCAGTTGCTGTTGAAGAAGGAGGCTTTGACTAGAGCTTTCGGGTTGAGGATGCTTCTCCAAACCAAGCACTAATGGCAGACCATGATGAAGCCAAGGTATTGGAACATCTTTGTACTCCTAAATGCATTTCCAAAGTTAATAGATACAGGTCCTATAACTTAGAGATGAGATCTGATCTCGAGTCCTTAAATATCTTAAAAGCTGACTTTGAAAGAGCTGAAAATGATTATAAACTTATAATAAAAGATCTAGAGAAAACCATTTCAACTCTTAAGCATGAGCACACAAACTACAGGACTCAAATCAAAGATCTTATCTCAAAGTTAACTGAATGCCAGGCTGAGCTTGTGATCAGCAAAGCCAGGGCAGAAAAATGTGTTCTTGAAGAAGATACCTTCAAGAACATAATATCCTCATCCCTACATGCAAAAGCTTGTTATTAGAATAAGCAGGGACTGGGATCTACTGAGATAGCTCCTCCACACACTCTATTGTCTGTAAGATCTCCAAGGTGTGAAACTTGTGAAGATGAGATTCCCCTCATAGACCCTATTTTTAAAGAGGATGAAGAGGAGATAGTGAAGGATGACTCAGAGAAGAGTGAAGAAGATCATCTTAAGAAGCGTCACTATTCTCCTAAGGAGAGGAAAGAGTCTGCAATGAAGGGTTAAACTCTGCTGATTGTTGGAGTTACCAGATGGATTTTGCATGTTCATCTCCATCTGGTAGCCACTGAAGATACCATACAACTCAGTGAGAGTAAAGGTCTTGAGGTTCTTAGTCCTCTTAATGACCACACAATAGTATGTCCATTGTCTGGGAAGAGAGAACATGAACTTTCTCATAATGTCCCTGTTCTCAAGAGTTAGTCCAACATCCATTAGAGTATCCACAATCTCAATATGCCTGAAGTATTGTTGAGTCATGGTTTCACCTGTTTTGAAGTTGAAGTTCTCAAACTGCTACTTCAAGAGGTCCTTCTTGTTCTCTTTTGCTTTATTTGACCCCTCATACATCAGCTTCAGTGCATTCCATAGTTGCTTGGCAGTCTTTCACTTCTTGAAGCCTCTGTAGATAGAGTTTGGAAGAGTAGTTTAGAGGACGGTCATGGCCTTCTGATCTATGTCTATCTTTTTCCAGTCTTCTTCAAAATAGTCAGCCACTTTCTTTGGTATCATACCACCACCAGCAGCAGCTGAAGAGGTGGATGGTAAATGAGGTCCAGAGACAACAGATCCCCGCATCCTAGAGTCTTGAGACTTGATGAAACCTTCCATTATTTGGCACCAAGTATCAAAATCATCAGCAGTGATCAGTGGAGACTTTTTCATGGTACCGGTTTCCATATCAGCCTTTTTGATAGCTTTCATATGAGTTGTTAAGTGTTTTATGAAACTGAAGGGATTTAAGATGGTGAGATCTTACAATCAAGAGCCTAAAATACTCTGATACCACTTGTAGGACCGATTAAAGGATGGTCAATACAATCAGTCTCACAATGATGAGAGTGTTAGAACACTTAACAGATAAAATAGGGAACCGGGTTTATATAGATGATACTAAGAGCACAAGTAAACAATAAAATAGAACTAAGAACAAGAACAAGATAAGTATGGTTTTCAAGGATGTTGTATATTGCTCTCAACTTCTTTTACAAGTGTTAAAGCATAAAAAGAAATACAAGGACCTGAGATACTTGATACTACATCCTAAAACTAGCCATACTTTGAAGGCCAGCTAAAAACATTAATCTAGACAAGAAGATAAATGTAAAGTCAAAAGACCGATTGCTTTTTGACTAGTGACTATGACATGTCGTAATCTATATTATAAAAAGGATAAAAGGTACAAAGTAGGAAGTTACAGACTCAAGACCATAATCTATAGTTTACTAAAGCATGGACCTTTTCACCAACTTGTATAAGTTGGTGAGTCATCAGAGTGAAAGTAAGTCATCTTTATGGAAAAGTAGATCAGAGAAAGCATGTCTTCTCTATCTTCAGAAGAAATCAGTCTTCACTTTATTGGCCTCGAAAGACTTTGTCTTTGAAGCTTCGAAAGTCTTCAACTTTGGCTTCGGAAGATTTGGTCTTTGGCTTCGGAAGATTTTACACTTGGAATAATTTTTATGATGAGTGTAAAACTTCCGAAGTAACTTCTACCTTGTACATCAGTGCATGCATGCAGGAAGCTCTTTGGTTGTTTTGGCTTCTTTGGTTGCATCAGCCTTTTAATAAAACCTTACAATTGTTTCTTTCACAAATTGAACAATAGTTATGAAAATGACATGATTCTGTACTATGATTGTTCATATCATAGTATTTGCAGTACTTACCATAGTTGCATTTTTCTGTGGTATGGGTGTATTGATCTCACCACTCACAGTGGGCAAATTGCACTGATTTGTTTGTTAAAAAATTTTGATTTTTAGTATGACTTTAATGGTATATCAAAAGTTATAGTTGGTTGTTTTTGCTGAATGGAGGCTTTTCCTTTCCCTTTGTTTGTTCTTTTGGGAGAGATAGTGGAAGACTCAACCTTTCTTCCACCTGAGCAGATATCAAAAACTTGCGTCTTCTTTGGTTCTTTTGGTGTTGTATCGACCACACTTGAAACCTTTTTAGTTTCAGTAATTTATTGATCTGACTCATCATATAGTAGATCTTCATCATCTTCATCTGATGTGTTAACATCAAATTCATTTTTTTCCCTTGATAGAACTCTATTGATTTTATTTGTAGTGGTGCTTGGCTTTTAGCAAATTTTATCAGAGGTGATTTTGATATTAATGATGATTTAGATGATGATGATGATGATGGTTTGGAGTCATCTGTCCTGTCATAGGGATCAAGTGATTCCCCTTGTTTGTTGGTCATTGAGTCAGGTAGTGGGATATAGTTATCATTATAAGGTGGGTTGACCTTATTATATCCCAGACCTGAAGGGTCTTTGAATGCCCTTTCTTGAGCAAGAAGTTTGCTCACCTGAAACTTTTGAAGTTTCACTTCAATTTCAGCATGTAGTGTTTTTGACCGAGTCAAAGATTCAGAGAGTTGCTCAACTTGAGCTGCTAGCATTAGTTTTTCAGACAACAGTTTGTCCAAATCATTTTTCAGTGAAAGAATTTTAATCTCATATTATTTTTGTTCTGATTTTAAACTGTAATTCATAATGTTTGTTTCAATAACTTTCTTAGAAAGTTGGTCTACATGTTCTCTGTATCTTGTGACTTCATTGAGAATAGAGATTCCCTTTTACCTGTTTCGGGATTTCAACAATTTTATCCTCTACATGTGCCATGAGGGCATGGTCAAGAGATTGTATCTCTACCTCATACATACTCTAGTCACACTTACCATCCTGTTTGATTATCATTGTAGAGGACTTGAAGTGTTGATTGGGGCTATACTATGTGATTTGTGCTGGTGTTGGTGTAGCAGGAATACTAATGGGAGGTGGAATTTGTCTATTTGTATGATAGCTACTTGAAGTTTGTGTTAGTTGGTAATTTATGTCAGCCCTGGGTTGTTGACATTCTCTTGAGAAGTGACCATAGAGCTGGCAGTTGTAGCATCTCACTTTGTTTTTATCAAAACCAATCTTTGTTTTCTTATCCATACTAAAACCCCTATTTCTTTGCAAAAACTTGTTTGATCTGTATGCTATCATTGCTATTGACCACTGAAGATCTATTTCTTCAACCATGTTAGGAGGCAATTCATCCAAATCTTGTTGGATGATCTGTATTGGTGTGAGATTTGCACCCAAGTAAGCTTCAAAGCTTGTGGAGAAGGCTGCAAAAGCTGCCTTCTGCTCCTCACTTTGTAGAATGATTGTTAGAGCATCCATTGGTTTCTCAAACTTATGGATGTTTTGTGTCTTTGTTGGGTGATGTTTGCTGGAGCTAGAAGCATGTGGGTGTTGTTTGCTCTGAGGTGTTGCTTCATGAGAAGCATGAACACCAGTCTTCTTGGACTTTTGTTTGTTTTGTGGTGATTCAGGAGTAGAAAAGAATGAAGTTTCACTTGAATCAAGAAACTCCTCCTCTTTTGAAGGTTGTGTATGAATGAAAAACTAGGGTTTATCCTAGTATGGTTGCAGCCGAGATGGTCTTCAAAGAAAACAACAATCAATTTGTTGTTTGAAGAACAAAAGCCTGATTCAAGAATATACTTGAATATGATGATTTTAAACACACGAATTGATTTGAAATGTTTAAAAACAATGTTTGTTTAAAAAAACTTGATAAAACAGTATTCGGTTACTGTTTTATCAAAACCTCTTGAACCGATGAGTTTTTCTTTTAGGTTTTGAGATGTTTCTATTTTTAAAAACAATGTATGAATTTTGTTTAGAGCTTCAAAAACCCAAAATTTTAAGTCCAATAGTTTGTTACCACTGGAGCTAAAGTAGTTTTCTGACTTGGTATTCTCAGCTCAAATCTTGGATCAGGATCTCCTATTGATAAGCTACCTGTGGATCCTGAAACATTCTTACAAGATTTATTAAAACAGTTGGTAACTAAATCAAGATCAAACAACCAATCAGGACCAGAACCTTTCACACTGGGAGTGTGCTCATTGAAGGTCACATTGGCTAACTCCTCAACTACTCTAGTTCTGAGATTGTATACTCTATAAGCCTTAGCTTGAGAAGAGTATCCAATAAAGTGTCCATCATCTGATTTCTCAGCAAATTTTGCAATCTGATCTTTGGTTTTCAAGATGGTGCAAGGACATCCAAATGATCTGAGGAAACCAACAAAAGGTCTCTTTTTGTGCCACATCTCATAAGGAGTCTTACCATGAGTCTTAACTACTAAAACTCTATTCGGCACATAGCAGGTAGTGTTAACTGCCTCTGCCCAGAAGGTGATGGGTAGTTTAAAGTCAGATAACATGGTTCTTGTAGCTTCAATAAGTGTCCTGTTTCTCTTCTTAGCAACATCGTTTGCTGAGGAGTCCTCGAAGCACTATATTGTCTTGTAATACCTTTCTCATCGCAAAGTGCATCAAGGATTTGGTTCTTGAGTTCAGTTCCTTGATCACATCTTATGATTTTAACCTTGTGAACACATTGATTCACAATTTTTAGAATGAAGTTCCTTAAGATCTCAGGGGTCACATCCTTAGTTCTAAGAAAGAAGACCCAAATGAATCTTGTGAAATTATGTGTGATCACCAAACAATAAGAGGTCCTTCCTAGACTCATTACACTAGTGGGGCCAAAAAGATCCATATGTAATAAGTGTAGGGGAGTAGTGATTGAGTTTCTTTCATTTGGCTTGTGAGACACTTTGTGTTGCTTCCCTTTTAGGCATGCAACACAAAAACAATAGTCATCACTTGTAAACCTTTCTTTGGAATTCCAGTTACCAAATCATTCTTAATTAATTTATTCATGTTTTTAAAGTTTACATGGCACAATCTTTTATGCCATAGGAAATACTCATCACTATTGGCTTCAGATAGAAAACAAGAAACTTCTCCTGATGGGGATGTTTCCTGCAAATCCATCTTGTACATGTTCCCCTTCCTGGGGGCTCTGAGAAGCATATGCTCTTGAGGAATGACCACCACGGGCTTGAGAATAATGCACTCATGCTCAGTAAAGAGCATGTTATGTCTCTGATCATAAAATTAGGATACACTCTAACGATTGTAGCCAAGCTCCTTAACAAAGTTTACCTTTTCAATGCTGAGCTTACCATTTGTGACCCTGCCCCTTCCAGTGATGTAACCACCTGAATCTCCTCCAAAAGCAACTGGTCCTCCATCAATTTTCTCAAAGTTTTGAAGCAAAGAGAAATTTCCTGTCATGTGCCTGTAACAACCACTATTAATGAACCATACATTTCCTTTAGTCATTAGCTGTTCCTGCACAGAAAGAGATGGCTAATTACATTCGGAAACCCAAGCGTTGTGGGTCTTGGGCTTGTCAAAGTGAACTGAAGATAATGCAATAGTAATTGATCCTATATGCAAGCTCTGAGGATCATTTGTTGTTGTTTATGAAGAACTTTCAGTCACATGGCCTTCCTTCGTCTTCCACACCATCTTTGGAAGACTAGACTTGACCTTCAATACTTCAGAAGTTTTGATGACTTTAGAAGTTTTAGAGATTGGACCTTTGGAAGATTTTGCATCCACTGTAGCAGACTTCAGTACTTCAGAAGCATTTCTTTCTTCCAAGACCAATTTTTCTTCCGAATGTAAGTTTTCACTTATCTTCTTCTTCATTTTGGAACTTTCGGGAAGAAGAGATTTTCCTTTCAAAGTTATCTTCTTCTTCTTCTTCTCAGAGGTTTTCTTCTTAGTCATGTGGATAGTGCTTTTAGGATTGTAAATGCAATCTTTAGCAAAATGAGAAGTACTACCTCACACGATGCATTCAGTTGATTTTCTTTTGAGAGTCTTCTTCTAAGTAGAAGGCTGAGCTTGATCACTTTCCATTTCCATCTTCATCTTCACAGATGATGCAGCAGGCTTCTTAGGGTGAGGCTTGCTCTTGGAACTAGATGGTTCAAGCTATGCAGCAGTGTTACACATTTGATCAGCCCTTTTTCTTGACCAGGATGATTTGGACGTGAAATAGGACTCCTGGTATTAGAGTCCATGGTTGAGTCTTTAGTCTTCACCACTTCAAATCCAGCATAGATGAATACTTGTTTTTGCTTGGAGTTGAAGGTGGCAAGAGCATCAAAATTCGGATAATCATCTTAGGCGCAAGAGCATCAAAATGCGGAAGAACAGCCTAGGCGCATAAGCACCAAATACGGATGAACAGTCTAGGCGCATGAGCACCAAATGAAGATGAACAGTCTAGGCACATGAGCACCAAATGCGGATGAACATTCTAGGCATATGAGCACCAATTGCGGATGAACAGTCTAGGTGCATGAGCACTATGCGGGCCCTTGATCACTATGCAGGCGCATGAATACTCTTTGGGCGCATGAACACTTAGGCGCATGAGCAACTCTAGGCGCATGGGCACTACTGGGGCGCATGAACACTTAGGCGCATGGGCTCTCTGGACGAATGGGCACTACTAGGGCGCATGGCTAACACTTAGGTGCATGGGGTCAGTTAGACGCAAGGAAACAATCTGAAAATAGAACAAGTTCTACAAACAACTCCCAAACATCGATCTAGCACATCTTAACATAAATCTACCATGCTACAAACACTAGAACATGCTAAACATCAAACCTAACACATTAACAACCTCTAAAAACAAGCATCAATAGGGCACAGTCGAACAACATGCTAAAACTCACGGTTACTTCAAAAATCTTTTGCTTGGTATGCATAATAGCCCCAAACACTTTGAAAACCAGTAAAAAGAGGGGATCTAGAAACTCACCTTGAACAACCTTCGAGTAGGGCACTTCAAACCCGAGACCCACCTATAATTCACACCTAAAACCCGCGAAAACAAGCACTAAACACCCAAAATCTCGGTCTAGAACCCGAAAATTCAGTTGAAACCGAACATATATTCAAGAAAACTCACCTTTCGCAGCTTCTTCTTCTCCTCTCTCTTTAGAACCAGTGAAAACTCTGCTTCTTTCTTCTTTACAAATGAGAACAGGTAGTAAGTGGGGGCATGGGCGGCCATGCCCTCCTTTTTAAACACAATAATATTAATGTTTACATCTTTCACAACTTTAGTCCCTAAACTTGGGTTATTTATCCTTTTTTTCTTTATACTTTTCTTTTCTTTTCTTTTTAATAAATTTCCGGGTGTTACAAGTCCACCCTCCTTATATAGGTTTCATCCCCGAAACCTGTCGCTTCTCGAACAGTCGTGGGTAATGTTGTCACATCTCTTCCTTGATCTTACATGTAGGCTCATACCCCTTCTTGGGATCTACTGTACTCGCACACGTGAAACCACCCTTCTCCTTAGCCCTTCTCTCCCTTCTACCAGTAATGGCCATCGGTTGCTCCATGTGGTTGAGTCGTTTATCCATCCCGATATCCTCTAGTGGCACGATCATGTCCTCCTTGGCTAGGCACTTTCTTAGATGAGATACACGGAACGTCAGGTGAATTCCACTTAACTCATCGGGTAGCTCCTAGTTGATAGGCCACTTCTCCTACCTGAGAAATAATTCGGAATGGCCCTATATACCTCGGTATTAGCTTTCCTTGCTTTCTGAATCGGATGATCCCCTTCCTATGGCGAGGCCTTCATCATTACTCCATCGCCGTAGGTCGGCACCAAACTCTTGTCGGGCGCGGTTGATCAAACCATCTTCTCACGACACCCGATGTTTGTCTCATAGGCTGCTAGCCAATCCTTCGCAAGGAACGCATCAATCCACCTAGATTCGTCCTGAACAGTCTAGCAGGAAACACGTGCTCTCCCCAATTCTATCGCGCAATCCTCTAGGGCATCAGGTAACCTAGTGGACTTACCAATAGCAATTTCTACATTGAAGGGCTCATCGATCTTCCTATTCCTAACATGCAACTTATCACAGAAGGCAGTAGGAATGAAACTGACAATTTAATTTACTAGAAACGTACCTGATGTCATGTCGGAGTCCGCTCTAACCTCTTCCCAGTCATAGCGAATGCTCTAACCTTCATCCTCTACTCTCCTTTTTAGCCCCTTTCCTTGCACCGGAGTTCTCTGCCCTCGACTTCTTCCAGTCTCTGCTCATATGCCCAGTCTCACCACATCTGTAACATCTAGCCATGTGATAATCCCTCGCCCTATGGCCTTTTTTCCCACACTAGAAGCAAATGTTCGATCCCCACCTGCACTCCCTCTCATGGCCTCTCCCACACTTCTTGCATGCTTCTTCCCTCCCTTTTACCATTTTCCGATCATCGACCCTCATCGTCATACCTCTAGCCACAAATCTACCATCATTATCCCACCTTCCATTCCTATTCTTAACATAGCCCCGCTCCTTCTCTACATCCACTATCGCCACTGCCTCTAGCTCGTCATACAGCCTCCCTGCTAGATCGACCACCGACCTAAACGTACCTGGCCGGGTAGCAATCAGATGTTTGCGAACATCTTTCTGCAGACCTTGAATATACCTCTTGATTTTTCGTGACACATGCGTCACCTGATCTGGCACCAGTCTTGCCATCTCGTTGAACTTTGTGGTGTACTATGGTGCGTCATCGTTCCCGCCTCCAACTGCAGGAACTCTCTCTCAATTTTTTCAAGCTCCCTATGAGGGCAAAACTCCTCAATTACCAACCTCTTCAGTTCATTCCACCTCATCCTCCCGATTGCCCTGGTACCCTCGGCTTGGACAATGTTATCCCACCAGCACAAGGCCGAGTCCACAAATGAGTGGGTAGCGAACTTCACTTTCTGATCCTCTCGGCACTCGCTGATATCGAGTACCGCCTCCATCTCCCTCACCCAACGGTGAGCAGCCGCAACACTCCCGTTCCCATCGAACGTAGGGGGCCTGCACCTTTGGAATGCCCCATAGCTGCATCCCTTCATAGTTTCCTGCACAGCTTCCTCTCTCCTCATTGCCGCTAGAGACAACCATATCAGTCTCTGGTTGCTCCCTTTCCCTTAAACCTCCTTCCTCGCTCCCTCGTCTAGCGGTCTTCCTCTTCTCAGCCTCCTATCTCTCATCCTCCTTCACAGCTCTAATAACCTCGGTGACTACAGTCGGCAGAATCATCTGCATGACCTGATGAACTTCCTCTGCTACTGCCTCCCTCATTGAGGCCTTACGATTAGCACTTTCATCCTCACCACCCTGATGACAAAGCTCGGGCTTCAGGAGCCGTCTCAGCAGTTTTAGCTCTGCTCCTCGTGACATACGATCTAACACCACGTCCACCTCGATCTCCACCATGCAAAGCCTCAGAAGATCTACACCAGCCAACACAAAACACTACAAGATTCAAACACCAACACGGTCATTCAAGGTAATAGCTCGAATTATATCAAGTATAGTAAGTCCCTAATTACAGTGGCCAGTTGTGATTAGCCACTTACTTTACTCTTCATCCCCCAAGCATTTTCTATCCTGACTATATCAGTATTTAAATCTACACAAAAGCACATAAACCACATAACACGTGCACATAATCCCCCTTTTCATTAACTTACATAAAATGTTTACGTAAAACCTTTACCTGCAAGCACGTAGCTACTAGGACTGGCATCCCTTTCCTTTGGTCCCATTCTCAGTTTAAGTTTAGGTTCTTTTGAAGATATTTACCCAATTCTCTTAAACTTTGTCTCTGATTCCAACTTGTAAGGCCCCGTTTCCGAAAACCCCACAGTTGGTCAACCATTACATAAAAACATTTAAAAGATATATCATTATCGTAGCGAAATATAAAAACTTTCATTTATAAGGTTAAAACAAATCATTCATTACATCATTCGTTTACATTTCAAAATAAAATCATATCAAAATATGAATGCTAGCCAAAAACGCTCCCAGTAGCTTATGCATCCATGCCTGCACCTCCTCAGCATCAACAAAATACCTGCAAACTATATGCATATGAAAAGTCAGCGACGCTGAGTGAGTTCTAGTTTATAAATAAAATACTTTACTTTCGTTAAAACATAACCTTACATTCGTTCGTGATCATACATAATACGTTACACATGATAATAATTATTATTATCTTCATCATCGTTCATCATTATTATTATTCATACCTCTTATACCATCATCCAGATCCTGTCTCATGCAATACCCCCGACTCGTGCTCGAAAGACTGATACTGTGCCGGGGCCGTAAACAACCCCCCGACTCATGCCGAAGGCTGACATAGTCCGGGGTACGCGACAAGGATCTCATCTCATATGCAACACCCCGACTCGTGCTTGAAAGCTGATACTATGTCAGGGCCTGAAAACAAACCCTGACTCGTGCTCAAAAGCTGACACAGTACCGGGGCGAGCAACAAGGTCTCATCTCTTTCACATGCCATCATGTCTCATGCAATACCCCCTACTCATGCTTGAAAGCTGATACTGTTTCGGGGCCTGTAAACAAACCCTCGACTCGTGCCCGAAGGCTGACACAGTACCGGAGTATGCGACAAGGATCTCATCATCCGATACTTCCATTCTCATCATTCATTATCTTCTACTTTCATTACATAGTACTTTACGTATGTACTCATACATAATTGGTGATAAACATCATCAGCAACACACAAACATGCACAGCACAACAGGCATAACCGTCACATCATATTAGAACTTAGCACAACCATCTATCTCACAAAACCCAGAAATTCCTAAGTCTAACAAGAAATACGGATAATCATCTTAGGCGCAAGAGCATCAAAATGCAGAAGAACGGCCTAGGCGCATGAGCACCAAATACGGATGAACAGTCTAGGCGCATGAGCACCAAAATGCGGATGAACAGTCTAGGCGCATGAGCACCAAATGCGGATGAACATTTTAGGCGCATGAGCACCAAATGCGGATGAACAGTCTAGGCGCATAAGAACTATGCGGGCGCTTGATCACTATGCAGGCGCATGAATACTACTTGGGCGCATGAGCAACTCTAGGTGCATGGGCACTGCTGGGGTACATGAACACTTAGGCGCTTGGGCTCTTTGGGCGCATGGGCACTGCTGGGGCGCATGACCAATACTTAGGCGCATGAGGTCACTTAGGCGCATGGAAACAATTTGAAAATATAACAAATTCTGCAAACAACTCCCAAACATCGATCTAGCATATATTAACATAAATCTACCATACTACAAACACTTGAACATGCTAAACATCAAACCTAACACATTAACAACCTCTAAAAACAAGCATCAACAGGGCACAGTAGAACAACATGCTGAAACTCATAGTTACTTCAAAAAATCTTTTGATCGGTATGCATAATAGCCCCCAACACTTTGAAAACCAGTAAAAAGAGGGGATCTAGAAACACACCTTGAACAGCCTTCGAGTAGGGCACTTCAAACCCAAGACCCACCTACAATTCACACCTAAAACCCATGAAAACAAGCACTAAACACCCAAAATCTCAGTCTAGAACCCGAAAATTCAGTTGAAACCAAAATACATTCAAGAAAACTCACATTTCGTAGATTTTCTTTCTCTCTCTCTAGGAACCCGGTGAAAACTCTGCTTCTTTCTTCTTTGCAACCGAGAACAGGTAGTAAGTGGGGCATGGGCGGCCATGCCCTCCTTTTAAACACAAATGCGGATGAACAGTCTAGGCGCATGAGAACCAAACTTGGGTTATTTATCCTTTCTTTTTTTATACTTTTCTTTTCTTTTCTTTTAATAAATTTTGGGTGTTACAGGGCTATGCTTGGCCACCATTTGTCCTTGGTGCCTTGCATTCTCTAGCAAAATGTCCCATTTGGTTATAGTTGTAACACTTCACCTTTCTTTTATCCAGTCCAAATTTTCCACTGGATACATTGCTGGGAAATTTTCTTCCTGTCCTCTTGTAGAACTTCTTGGCATTGTGATTGAGAAGAGCTATTACTGGACTATTTCCATGTACTCTAGATCATCTGGATAGATACAATCCAAGTCTTCAAGAGTGAAGAGAAAGTTGCCACAACTTTATCAGCAGACATAAGGCTTGAGCAGAGCTTGTCTCTTGGAATGGGCTTCCTTGGATGTAGATGTCCCTTGGTGTCTCAGGAAAGGTGATAAAAGGACCCCTTAGTGAGCTGTCAGGGTAGCAGATAAGATGCTGTTGTGCTTTCGACTATCCCTTCAACCATATGAAGGGCTGAACTGTACTTATTGTTGGAAGAGCTGCTTGATGGATTTTGCATGTTCATCTCCATCTGGTCAGCCACTAAGGATACCCATACAGCTTGTGAGAGTAGGGTAGTGAGATTTTAGTTCTCTTAATGGCCACATAGTAGGGAGTTTATTGTCTGGGAAGAGAGAACATAAACTGCCTCATAATGTCCCTATTCTTAAGTTTTACTCCAAACATCCATTAGAGTATCATAATCTCCACATACCTGAAGTATATGGAGTCATGGTTTCACATGTCTGTAGGTGAAGTTTTTAAATTGCTACTTCATGAGGTCTTTCTT
>JACCIY010001312.1:0-43890 GCA_025506505.1 Flaveria sonorensis
TTCCTCTTTATCAACCGAGTGAGGCTTAGTGAGTTGTGAGATACAAAACTTGTGTTGAGAGACCAACACCGTCCTGCAGAAGTAGATGAGCTGGAGGAAAATTAAGAAACTTGAATTGGTAATAGACTTCTCAATCTGTTTCTCAGCTAGTTGAGCCTTGAGATGTTCAATCTCAAGTTGTTGATTGGCAGACCTGTCATCTAAAGTCTTAACCATTAATTTGAGACTTTAGAGAGCAGGTGTCTAATAGTGATTTCAGACTACCTCATCCTCTTTTGAAGAATCATTGGGAGATGAGATAACATACCTAGTATGTTCATCATCACCAGCAGTGGTTTTCATGGTTCCCTATATACCCTTCTTACTAATGCCTCTTTTAGAGGACTCAATTAGCAAGATTGCCATAGACTCAGTCTTACTGATCTTACTACTATCTTGAGAGGTTAGTGAAACACTATTAGTAGTGGCAGCTAAGCCTACATGAGTCACCTCCACACTGGCTAGACTCACCATAGTTAGGTTTATCTGATATGTGCTAGACATCAGAAGTTCTCTAGGCACAGTTGATCTTGAGAGTGGTGTGGTAGATCAACATCATGGCCGAATGGAACATATTGTCCTTATCAGGTTGGGTTAATAAGTCAATAAAGGATAGAGAAGTTATATCTAGTGACTTGGGACCTTGGTTAGCACCTAATGGCTCCTTTATAATAGCAGATGAGCCAATGATATGATTGTCACTTTTTGGCTACTCAGGGGAGTGTTGAGACTCACCCTAAAGCTAATGCTTGGGTTGTGGGCTCGTTAGGTTGAGACTGAGGAGACTCAACACTAACATTGAGGTCAATAGTGGAGGATGGTTGGACCTCTAGCTGAGTAGGAGCCCTGAGTTCCACTATAGCCTTTTGGGTTTGAATAGAGTGGACCTGATCAAGCAGAGTAGATTGATCAGGGGTTCATTTGGGGAGTCTTGGGTAGGTGATCTTGATTGGGTGGGATGAAGTAATTGGTATTAGGGTGGTGGTGTCTAGTGTGGGTTCATCACCTGCTGGGCTTGCAAGGATGTCACCAGGAGTCGTTGGCTCAAGCATACAAGGAAGAAGATCAGTGAATCTTCTAGTGAAGTGGTGGACACCTTCTTCAGAGTTTTAAAGATAACAGGCCTCATGTGAGGGACCAGTAGAACATCAGAACATTATAGTCTGTCCTGGTCTAGCTTACAATTAATTATGTGCTGAATGAACTGGGGATACATGTAGAATGGATCCTGGGTGAGAATGCATCTTAAGTTGTTTAGCACAAATCTTGAGTAGTTGAAGCACATGCCTTTTACCATCCCGTGGACAAGGCAGCCCAAATCATATGGGATTTGATCCCATCCCCCAGACGTGTTGGATAGCAGTGCAAGACGATGTGCAGTAAGAACTTCTAGTTGTAGGAGAAGTTAAACTTATAGACCATAGACTTGCTCACATCACTGCCATATCCCATGTGAGTGTAGGTATCCTCTAACATAGATTGGGGAATTCAGTAGGGGCACCCTCATCATGAAGCTCCAAATGCTCCCTAATGGTTGATTCAATTATTGTGATCTCCTACCTGCAGATCCTCGATCTGATGACCATTTCATCATTAATCTTCTCGCTTTGACCATTGGCCCAGAATTCAACCATATGGTTTGAGTAGATGGTGGGGTTAACAGTGAGGGCAGTGAAGTATGTCGATTGTGATAGAAATTCGAAAATTGGGGCAAAATCTACATCCTTTGAAGAATCAAGGATGGCAACTTGGCTATGTTGAGGATTCAAGGCCATTGTTAAGGGAGTACTATTTGATTGAAGGAATTTGAGAGTGAGTGAAGAGGATAATGGAAATTTGGGGCTTTTGCAGTGGTAAAAAAAGTAATGAAATAGAGTTGAAAGATTTTAAATAGGGGGGGGGTAAAAAGCCAAACCGATAAGGTGAAAGGATATTTTAGGTTTCGACTTGACAAGGGTGGTAAGATAAACCATTTAAAATATTCCCACAATCATCAATAAAATCTTACTTTTTACAGAGTGGGTTCCAAAGATTTCCACTACACAGTAAAAGTTTTATTTCGAAGGTAAAATTGCTTTCGAGAGAAAACATTTGTTTTTCTAAATATTGTCTTCCAAAGCCATTTATACTTTCAAAAGCAAACAATGTCTCAATGACAAGTTTGCTTTTGAGAGTACAGTCTTCTTCTGAGAAAGAGGTTAGTAAGTTTCAAAAGTAGATTTGATCTATGATCAAATGTTCTTCCTAGGCTAAAAACACTTTAGAAGAGAATATTTATGCAGAGGTATTTTCCTTCGGAAGATAGATAAAGATCTCTTCCGAGGGTAAATTTCTTTTCGAAAGAATTCACACTTAGAAATTTGAAGAAAGCCTTTTTGTAACAGGGCTTAGATTGTATTTAGACAACATAGACAAGACACATTTAAAAAGGTTTTTCAAGAAATACTAGTCATGTTAATCATCTCAATAGCTGTGATTAAGTATTTAAATCTTTGTTCATTAAAGGCTTTGGTGAACAAATCAACATTTTGTTCATTTGAATTGACTTTGAGTAGTTTGATTAGATTTTCTCATGAATATCTTGAATGAAATCGTACCTGATGTCAATATGGTTTGTCTTGGAGTGCTTGAATGGATTTTCTATGAAAGATATCGAACTCTTGTTGTCTATGTGGATAGGGTCTCCATGAAGTTAAAACCATAATCTTGCATCAGATTCTAAATCCAAAGTAGTTGAGCATAGCAGCTTGCAGTAGCAGTATACTCAACTTTAGCAGTAGATGTGGATACACATGATTTCTTCTTGTATTGTTAGGAGATCATCCTTCCACTAAGAAATTGACATCCTCCTGATGTTAATTTCTTATTGGTATTACAACCACCATAATAACTGTCCGTGTAATCATAAAGGTTAAAATCCCTATTCTTGGGATACCAGAGACCCAGTTTGGGAGCTCTTTTGAAGTATCTAAGCATTCTCTTGGCATCAATTAGTGTGACACCTTTGGAGTAGCCTAATATCTTGCACAAATGCAAGTTGAAAACATGATATCAGGTCTACTTGCAGTGAGATACATCAGAGACCAAATAATTGCCCTATACTGATACTGATCAGTATCATCCCCTTCGAAATCAGGACAAAGATTGTGATTTCTGGGTATAGGTGTCTTGGCTGGCTTACAGCCTCAAGTCTTACAACAGGTGCAAAGACATTAGTGTAATCTATGCCTTCCTCCTATGTGTATCCTTGAACAACAAGTCTTGCTTTGTTCTTGATGATTAAACCTCTATCTTCTCGTTTGATTTTTAACACCCACTTAGTGCCAATGGGTACTTAGCCAGGTGGCAATGCACACAAGTTCCATACGTTTTGCCTCTTGATCTAAAGCCACTCCTCTTGCATTGCTTCAACCCAATTGTTGTCCTTAAGGGATTCTTCCAACTTCTTAGGTTGCATTTGAGGGAGAAAGCATGAGTACATTCAGACATTTCTATTGTAGGTCTAACTTCTTGTTCTCACACTTTCTGAGACATCCCTAATGAAGTTCTCACCTGGATGACTGTTGTGTATCCTGAGCCTAGATATCACATCTAGTTGCATAGATAGATCCAGGTTTGCAAAGTTTTGCTCAGGATTTTGAACACCATGACGAGCTGATGTCTCACACTCATTCAATGAGGACTGATTGAATGTATGTGTGACAGCATCAATGTTATTTTGCTGTGAAGCAGTATCAACAGTCTTCATCAGCTTGGTTTTGAATGCTGTAGTTGTCAGCTTTTGAGTTATTAGGCTAAGTTGGCTGACAACTTGTTGACGCTCCATTGTTTCCTAAGATATTCATACTTTTAGGACTTTTAGTTGAAGGAGCTTGATCTTTAATTCTTCATGGAGAACTAGGAATTGGTCTGGGTATGTCAAACTATGATCTTTATAGGGGTCACTTTGAGTTCCTGTTCCAGTTGAAACATTCTCACAAGATGATTTAGAATAGTTTAGAAATAATTCTAAAATTGAAGATATGATCAATACCATTTCCCTTAACACAAGGAGTGTGCTCATTGACAACAATGTTGGATGATTCCTCAAATTTTTGATTTTTAATGTTATACACTCTATAAGCAATAGAGGTTGAGGAATATCCAACAAAGATAGCATCATCCGACTTTTCAGCAAATTTTGCTAAATTGTCTTTTGTGTTATGTATGGTGCACCAGCTGCCAAAGGACCTAAGAATGCCAATGAACTGTGGCCTCTTGTTCCATAGTTCATAAGGGGTCTTTCCTTGGAGCTTAACAATGAGAACCCTATTCTGCACATAACATGCAGTGCTGACTGCCTCTGCCCAGAAAGTTAGAGGCAGTTTTGCATCAACTAACATAGTTCTTGTAGCTTCAATAAGTGTCCTGTCCACCTCTCAACAACACCATTTTGTTAAGGAGTTCTAGGGGCACTCTATTGTCTGCCAATCCCTTTTGTGTTACAGAATGAGTCAAGAACTTTATTCTTAAACTCAGTCCTTTGATCACTTCTAATGATTTTTACCTTGTGATCCTTCTGATTTTCAATTTTAAGAATAAAATCAACAATCACAAGGCAATATGATTTCCTTCCAATGCTCATTATACTTGTGGGACCAAAAAGATTAATGTGCAATAAGTGTAATGGGGTGGTGATGGAGTTAACCTCTTTGGATTTGTGAGTGACCTTGTGTTGCTTCCCATTCAAACAAGCAACACAATTATCTTTATAGAAAAAACTCCTTTTTAGGCACACCATGTACGAAATTATTTTTAACCAATTTAATCATGGTTTTAAAATTAACATTGCTTATTCTTTTATGCCAAAGAGTTGACTCATCACCATAAGCTTTGGAAAGAAAGCATGATACTTCACCCAGTGGGGAAGCATTATTCATATCTAGCTTGTACATATCCCTTCTTCTGGGAGATCTAAGAAGCACCAATTCCTGAGGAATTATCGTCCCGGGTTTGAGGATAATGCACTCATGTTCTGTGAAGAGCATTTGGTGCTTTTGATCATAGAATTGAGAAACACTTAACAGATTGTGGTCAAGCTGTTTGACAAAGTTTACTTTGTCAACTTTTAACATACCATAGGATACACTACCTCTACCAGAAATGTATCCTCCGGCTTCACCTCCAAACTGAATAGGACCTCCATCAAAATATTCAAATTATTGTAGGAGAGATCTGTCCCTATCATGTGCCTGGAACATCCACTGTCCACAATCCATATATTTCCATTCTTATCATGTGGAAGTCCTTGCACAAAAGGTGAAAAGATTAGTTACTATTGGAAACCCAAGCTTTGTTGGTCATGGGCTCTTCCAATGTAAATGATAATTGAACCAAAATGTATGCATGAGGGTTCAATTATGGTTTATGAAGAAGAGGCTTGGGTTGCAGCATCTTTTCTTATCTTCAATTCCATCCTCTGGTTGATCAGTGTAGATAAGCCTGATGAGGCTTGAGCAACATGACTTGCTTCTGAGGCTTCTTTCTTCTCGAAAAAAGTTTCACCACCTTTTCTTTTGAAGCAGTCTTCTTTATGGAAGGTTTCAAAGGATTCTTTTTGTTCCTTTGTTTGTTCTTTAGCTTGTCTTCCCAAGCTATTTTCCTTTCAGAAGAATGAGTTTCTTCCTAAAGCTACTTGGCTTTAAAAACAAGCTTTCCTTTCCTTAACAATTGGACCATATGGTAAAGTCCAAATATGAAACCATCCTTGACTCCTTTTTTACATTGGTTGCATAATGGTGCTTGCTGGATTTTAGTAACAATCTTCAGCCATGTGTTATGCAGACCACAGATTATGCATTAAATGTTATTCTTGATGGGGCATGAGGCTGTTGTTTCTTGCATTTCTTTTCTTCTTCAACAACCTTCCCCTTCAATTTCTGATCCTTCAGCTAGATAGGACTACTAGTACCACACTCTTTTCCTGAATCAGAACTTCCAACTACTTGGAATCCAGCTGAGATGAATAAACCCTTTTCCCTTGGGTCTATCTTCAACATAGTCTCATCCACCTTCTTGGCTGTTTTACTTGCTGCCCTGATTTTGTTCTTTCTGGCTTTGGTGGTTAAGGGTTGATTAACAGCTGTGGGATGAGGTTTTCTACATTATCCTTCCCTATGGTGGTCACCATTGTTGCATCATTCTTTTGCTCATTGGGTAGTGGGTCAGTGGTTGGAACCTCCTGCTCATCAGTACCACATCTTGGCTGTCTAACAGACACATATGAGTGTGGTGGAACAATTTCATTGGTTCCCAACCCACTTTTATTTTGATAACACACCTTTGAGTGGGAGGATGATGTAATAATGGTGTTGAAGTTATGCTCTTAAATGGAATACTTCTTTGTTTTAGCCTCAGCTATTACTAGCTGGGCTTGAGCCTCAGTCAACTTAGACATTAAATCTTTTATTTGAGCCCTGTAGTTGGAATGTTCATGTTTTAAAGGGGACATAGTTTTCTATAACTCTTCAATTTTGAGTTTGTAGTCAAATTCTGCTCTCTTAAAATTAGATTTTAATATTTTTATGGACTCAATATTAGATTTAATCTCCATGTTGTAGTCCTGATACAACTTAACCTTAGCAATACAAGCTGGAGTACAGAGATGTTCATATACCTTACTGTCTTTAGTTCCAGGCATGAGAGCTTAAGGAGGAGTGACATCTTGCACCATGAAGCTCCATTTAACTTTTTGAGCAACAGCTACAGTCTATTCTTTAGTAGGTTTGGCTGTGGCTTTTGTGGTAGTAGGATATTGGGAGGCTTGAGCTACTCTAGGATTAGATCTAGGGCTTTGCATTCCTTTGCAAAGTGATCAAGCTGGTTGCAGTTTTAGCACTTTGAGTTTTACTTGTCAAACCAAAATTTGCTATTGGTTGGGTTTTGAGGGAATTGCCTTCTAGTTCTGTTAAAAAAACTCTATGCTATGTAGGTCAGAAGAGCCATCTGCTGGATAATGTCCATATACTCAACATCATCTTGGTTAAAACACTCTAGATCATCAAAGCAGAATTAAAAATCTCCAGAGTGCTCACTCCCTTAAACAAAAGCACAACTATCCTAGAAAGGATTTTGTTGAGCCTGTTAAGACCTTGGTGTCTCAGGAAATGTGATGTATGGCCTAGAAGGGGATGATGGTTGTTGGGGGTAGTTCAGGTACAACTAGGGCTGGGGAGTTCTTGAACCTTCAACAACATGTAAAGTATTGCTAACAGGAAGGTTTGAGAGTCTGTTCATCTGATGGCCTTTTTGAGTTTCCATCTTCATACGATATCCATTAAGGATTCTATATAGTTCAGTCATGGTGAGAGTGTTGAGATTCTTAGTTCTCTTGATTGAGACACAGTTGAAAGTCCACTCATGAGGAAGTGCACTCATGAATTTTCTCACTATGTCTATCTTCTCAAGAACCACTCCCGTAGACTGAAGAGAGGAGATCAAGTCCATTTACCTGAAGTATTGTTGGCTCAAGGTCACACCAACAATGTATGTGATGTTCTCAAACTTCTGCTTTAGTACATCTTTCTCGGTCTACTTGGATTCAATAGAACCAGAGTTCATCAGCTTCAAAGCATCAAATAGTTCTTTGGTTGTCTCGCATTGCTTAAAGCCTACCATTATGGAGTTTGGCATAGCAGTAAATAACATAGTCATGGCTTTGCAGTCAATGTCCATCTTCTTGAAACTTCATCAGAGTAGTTTTCAACAGCTTTCTCAATCATGGCACCATTACTAGCTGGCGATTCCACCTTTGTTGGTAGGGACCATGAGTGACTGATCTCCATATGTGGCTATCTTGATACATGATAAAGCCTTCAATACGTTTGCACAAGGTTCTAAAATCATCAGGGGTGATGATAGGAGCCTTGGTCATGGTTCCCATCTCAGACTCAGAAAATTTCTGGTTAAAAGCCATTTGAGTGAAGTGAGTAAGTGTGAAGAAACAAGAGTGATTTGGGATGGTTAGATCTCACAATCAAGAGCCTAAAAAGCTCTGATACCAATTACAGGATCGATGTTGGTTTCACAACACAAGTTTATCTCACAAGTTCACTTAATCTCACTCGGTTTGATGAAGCAGAATCTCTAAGTAAGTTCACAAGTAATATAATAAGTTAGTGAAAAACAAATGAACACAAGAATAGTTTTCATGATACTTGTATATATTACTTCTCAACTCAGTATTACAAGACTTACCAGCATGGTTACAAAGTTACAATGAGAAACTATATATACTACTATCTACAGCCGGTTATACTTGGATAACCAGCTGGAATCTACAACTAGACAAATACTACATTGCTAGAAGTAAAGTATCTAAGATAAAATACTATTCTAGATTAGGTAGTCATGCCAGGTCCATGACTTACCTTTTGACACCAACTAAAAGTGGCAGCTATACCCACTGATAATGGGTGAACAATGGATTAAAGTATGGTCAATAAACATGGGCGTGGGAAAGCTCCATGTAGTATATCAGAGGTTGCAGCAGATGTCAGAAAGACCATACTTATGTCCATTAGTTGATAGTTGGTTCTACTGAAGCTAAATGGCTTCGGAAAAATAAGTTCTTCCGAGGCCATTTATACTTTGAAAGAATCAATTTCTTTGAGTCTTCTGCAAGTCTTCCGGACTTTATTCTTCGAAAGACTTTGTCTTTAGGATCTTCTAAGTTGTATACTTTGAAGGAGAATTACTTAGTCTAGGAAGATGAGTTCTCACTTCGAAAGTTCTTCAACCTTGAGCTTTGGAAGATCTTTGACTTGTCTTTAGAAGAGTAGCTTTGTCTTCGGAAGACCACTTCAATTGTACATCAAAATCTTCTAAGTGTTGTTTTGGTTGCACCAGCCTCATATGATCCAACAATCTCCTTAGTGTTTCTCAATTTTGTGATCAGAAGCACCAAACGCTTTTCACATAACATGAGTGCATCATCCTCAAACTCAGGATCATAATTCCTCAGGAATTGGTGCTTCTTAGATCTCCCAAGAGAGGGGATATGTACAAGCTGGATATGAACAAAGCTTCCCCACTGGGTGAAGTATCATGCTTTCTTTCCAAAGCAAATGGTGTTGAGTCAACTCATTGGCATAAAAGAATGTGCCATGCTAATTTCAAAACCATGAATAAATTGGTTAAAAATAATTTGTTACGTGGTGTGCCTAAAAAGGAATTTTTCTGTAAGGAGAACTCTATTGCCTACCTAAAAAGGAAGCAACATAAAGTGTCACATAAATCCAAAGAGGTTAACTCTATCACCACTCCATTACACTTATTGCACATGGATCTGTTTGGTCCTACAAGTATAATGAGCATTGGAAGGAAATCATATTGCCTTGTGATTGTTGATGATGTCACAAGATTTACATGGGTTTTCTTTTTAAGAACTAAAGATAAACTGCTGAAACTTAAAATCTTTTATTCTTAAAATTAAAAATCATATCGATCACAAGGTAAAGATAATTAGAAGTGATCAAGGGACTGAGTTTAAGTATGAAGTTCTTAACTCATTTTGTTACTCAAAATGGATTGCCAGACAATATAGTGCTCCTAGAACTCCTCAACAAAATGGTGTTGCTGAGAGGAGGAGCATGACACTAATTGAGGCTGCTAGAACTATGTTAGCCGACTCAAAACTGCCCTTAACCTTTTGAGCAGAAGCAGTCAGCACTGCATGTTATGTGCAGAACAGGGTTCTTATAGTTAAGCCACATGGAAAAACCCCTTATGAGCTATAGAACAAGAGGCCAGCATTCATTGGCTTTCTTAGGTCTTCTAGTAGGAGATGTAACATCCTTAACACAAAAGACAATTTAGCAATATTTTCTGAAAAGTCTGATGATGCTATCTTTGTTGGATATTCCTCAACCTCTATTGCATATAGAGTGTATAATATCATAAATCAACAATTTAAGGAAGCATCCAACATTGTTGTTAATGAGCACACACCTTGTGTTAAGGGCAATGGTCTTGAATATATCTAGAATTGTTTCCAAACTATTCTAAACCATCTTGTTAGAATGTTTCAGCTGGAACAAGAATTCATGGTAACTCCTACAAAGATCAAATGTTTGAGTTTCCAAGACCAATTTCAACTTCTCCAAGAAGAAATGAAGATCAAGCTCCTTTAAATGAAAATCCTGAAAGCTTAAATATCTCAGGAAACAATGGAACTGCATCAATTTGTCAGCCAACTGAGCCTCATAACTAAATAGTTGACAACTCATGTATTCAACACCAAGCAAATGAAGACAATGATCAGGAGGAACAAGCAACTGTTGATGCTGCTTCTCAGCAAAATACTGTTGATGCTATCATACATTCATTGAATCAGTCCTCATTGAATAAATGTGAGACATTAGCTGGTGATGGTGTTCAAAATCCTGAGCAAAATTTTTCAAACTTGGATTTATTTATGCAACTAGATGTGATTCCTAGGCTCAGGATACACAAGACACGTCCAGCTAAGAACATTATTGGGGACGTCTCAGAAGGTGTGAAAACAAGAAGTCAGACCCATAATAGGAATGACTGCTTGTACTCATGCTTTATCTCTTAAATGGAACCTAAGAAGTTGGAAGAAGCCCTCAAAGACAACAATTGGATAGAAGCAATGCAAAAAGAGTTGTTTCAATTCAAGTGGCAAAAAGTATGGAACTTATGTCCATTGCCACCTGGTCAGTTCCTATTGGCGCTAAGTGGGTGTACAAGAACAACAGAGATGATAGGGGTTTGATCATTAAGAATAAAGCTAGATTTTTTGTTCAAGGATACACACAAGAGGAAGGAATAGATTACACAGATGTCTTTGCACAAAATCAGATGCTGGATTATGGTTATAACTTCATGGAGACTCCTATCCATATAGATAGCAAGACTGCCATTTCTATCACAGAAAATCCAGTCAAGCACTCCAAGGCAAAACACATTGACATCAAGTATCATTTCATTCAAGATATTCATGAGAAAAATTTAATCAAGCTAGTCAAAGTCAATACAAATAAACAATATGTTGAGGTGTTCAAAAAAGCCTTTGATGAACAAAGATTTAAATATTTAATCACAGCTATTAGGATGATTAACATTGACTAGTCTTTCTCTTTTGAAAACCTTTTAAAATGTGTCGTGTCTATGTTGTCTAAATACAATCTAAGCCTTGTTTCCAGAAAGCTTTTCAAAATTGTAAAAATTTTCTAAGTAAGAAATCATCCGAAGAGAGTTTTACCCTCGGAAGAGTTTTACATAACTCTTCCAAAGAGTAAAATTCCTTCAAGAATATTTTCTTTCGAAGAGTTTTTGGCTTTGGAAGAAATCTTGACTATCAGTCAAAATGTTTTCCGAAGATAATTAACTTTAATTCTCGGACTCATTTATTGTTCTTGGAAGTAAATGTGGTTGTAAACCAATGTTTTCCTTTGGAAATAAAATGCCTTCGGAAGAAAATCTTCGGAAACAAACTTGTTTGTCTTCGGAAGAATTTTAACTCTCGGAAGAAATTTTACCATGCAACGGAAATCTTTAGGCCCCACACGATTTTAATGTAGAGATATTGTCGAAAAAATAGTAATTAGCCAGAATTTTAAATCTCTTTCATCATATTATTTGCCGCCTTCATCCACTTGGATCTCAAGCCATCTTTTCATCTATCGTTTCACCTTATCTAGTGGATTTTTCTCCCCATATAAAATTACCGGTTGTTTCTCTTTCTTACTTCTCTTTACAATTCACTGAACCCCCAAGATTTAACTATTCATCTTCTTCATCCTGCTTTTGCTATTTTCCCACTTCAACCAAACAGTTCAATCTGAACAACGGCCTTGAATCCCCAACACAACCAAGTCCCATCCTTGACACTTCAAGGGATGCTGATTTTGCCCCTATTGTCCAATTTCTTTCTCAATCAACATTCTTTACTGCCCTTACTATTAAACCCACCATCTACTCAAACTACATGGCTGAACTCGAGGCCAATGGTCGAAGTGAAACGATCAATGATGAAAGGGTCCTCAAATCAAGGATCTGCGGATATGAGATCATTATCAGTGAAACAACCATGAGGGAGCATCTGGAACTTCATGATGAAGGTGCCTCTACAGAATTCCCAAAGTCTGATTTGGAGGAAACCTACACTCAAATAGGATATGGAGGAGATGTGAGAAGATCTAAAGTCTACAAGTTCACTTCTCTTACAACTAGAAGTTCCTGCTTCACATTGTCCTGCATAGTCTATCCAACAAATCAGGGGGATGGGATCAAATTCCCTATGATCTAGGCTGCCTAATCCATGGGTTGGTTAAAGGCCTCAGATTCAACTACTCAAGGTTTATGCTAAATAATTTGTGTAGCAATCTCAGTAGTGATCCATTCTATATATACCCTCGGTTCATTCAGCACATTATCAATTGTGAGTTGGACCAGGATAAACTTTAATTTGCTCATGTTTTACTAGTCCCTCACCTTAAGCCTGGTATCTTCAATAGTTTGAAGAAGGTGTCCACCAACTTTACTAGAAGATTCACCGATCTCCTTCCAGGTATGCTTAAGCCAATGGCTCATGATGACATCCCTACAAGCCCAACAGGTGATGAACCCCCACCAGACACCACCACTACACTACCATCCACATCTTATCACCCAATCAAAATCACATACCAAAGACACCCTAAACGAAGCCTTGATCAATCTACTCTGATTGGTCAAGTCCCCTCTATTCAAACCAAAAAGGCTAGAGTGGAATCCAGGGCTCCCACTCAGTCAGAGGTCTGACCATCGTCCACAATTGACCTCAATATTAGTGTTGAGTCTCCTCATGCGCCCATTACCCAAGCCACAATCCCTTAGGGTGAGTCTTAACACTCTCTTGAGAAGCCATAAAGGGATAGCCATTTCATTGGCCCAACTGCTATTGCAGCCAATCCATTAGGTGCAGACCAAGATCCCAGGTCAATAGATATAACCTCTCTATCCTTTCATGACCCTTTAAAACAACCTGATGAGGATAACATGTTTCATCAGGGCCAAGATTTTCATCTACCTCACCCTCTCTAGATCAACTATGTCCTAGGGAACCTCTGATATCTAGCCAACATCAGCTAGACCAAACTGAGGTGAGTCCAACCGAAGTGGAGATGACTCATGTAGATTTAGCTGCCACTTCTGAGAGTGTTTCAGTAGCCTGTTAGGACAATGATAACATTAGTCAGACTATATCTACGACAACCTTTCCCATTGATACCTCTGAAAGATACATGAGTATGCAAGGGTATCCAGGGCGCCAAGAAACCACAACTGATGTTGAGGAAGAACATACTAGGTATGTTATCCCATCTCCTAATGATTCTTCAAAAGAAGATGAGGGTAGTCTAAAACTCACCAGCAAAGACCTAATTTCCAAAGTCACCAATCTTGAATTAATGGTTGAGACTCTAGAAAATAGATCTGCCACTCAACAACTTGAGATTGAAAATCTCAAGACTTAACTAGTTGAGATATAGATTGAGAAGTCTGTTAGTCATGTACATACTTAGGTTTCTTTGAGTTCTTCTGCTAGCTCACCTACTTCTCAAGATGATGCTACCAAAAAGGGGGAGAATTTACAAAAACAAAGACATAATGAGGAGAAATCTGCTCATACTCATGAGGGGATTTCAACTCAAGTGGAACCCAATACTGCCATTTCTTCTTTCTACCCCAAACAGCAACAAGTTATAGCCATCTTTCATCAACTACCTTCTATTTTAGTTCTAGTTGACCCACAGATGCTTATCAAATTTAATAGATTCTTAACCCAGTTTCTGATAAGCTCCGCACTTGAACAACCAGCACTTGATCTTGCCATTGCCTACTTTGGGGCTGAAGATCTTCAAAGGTTAACTGCATCATCTACCTCTAAGGAGGAAGTTGGTCAACCTAAGGTCTTTGTTGAACCTAAGATTGACTTCGAAAGGGATACACAAACTGATGGCCCAACAACTGATTCAAGAGGGACAAATAGTGTCGTTCCTGTTACTTTCGAGGCTGTGATAACAACTTCCGAAGTGGAAGTCAAGCTTCATAAGCACTTCTTTAACTTCCAAAGCACTGAAATTACTTCCGAGGCTGATGTCCAAGTTGCGGAAGGATTTATAGAGTTGTCCATTGTGTTTGATGAACTGATGGTTTCAAAAGCTATTCTTTGTCTAGCTTCTGAAGTCAACAATGAGGACTTCCTTACAACCCCTCTCAAGCCAGCACCACAAGCTCAATCTCCACCACCCCAACCTAAATCCTCAAAACCAGAATCTCCAAAGGTTGAATCTTCCTCTGATCCTAAAAGGAAGAGAAAGCTCGCTACTAAAGAACTTCTAGAGGTGGAAAGGTTGTAAAAGCTAAGAAAGAAAGGAAGAGTTGATACTCAGAAGTTGCTTGCAACAAGCAACAAAGCAGCAGCAGCATCTCGTGAAAGTATCAACAATCAGAAGAGGATGGAGATCATTGATAGGCTCATCATCCTGGGAGTAGAAGATGAACAAATGCTTCTTTTCCCAAAGAGAAGGAGAAAAGAAAAAGGGAGGAGCAAGCAAAGGCTGAGGATAGGAAGGAAAAGATAGCCTTTCTCTACAAGAAAGGCTACACAAAGGACGAGTTGGCCCCTCATGATCATGATATGATCATGTATCTTTTCTACAAAAAAACTAAGGAGATCAACAAAGAAAGAAAGAAGGCTACAAGGGAAAGGCTAAGGGAGAAGAGGAAGAAAGAAGAAGAAGATATACTTATGTCTGCTAAGAAGGAGGGAGATAAGGAATGGATGAAAGCCTACCATAAAGCCCGTGGCTTCACTAGCAAGCAACTGGGCCCATGTTAGAGAAGACCCTATAGCGATATGTCAGTGACATAAAGGCCGACATTCGCTTAGGAAGAAGGCAAGAGATGCCTTGGAAACAAAGCACTCAGAAGATAGAACCCAAACCCAAACCATAGCCAAAAAAGCCACTTCTTACACCTTTAACATTCTCTATCAAAATAGAATCAACCTCTAAACCCTCAACTCCCAAACCCACACCATCAGCCATTCCCACACCTTCATCCCCTATCTCTAAACAACCTCCACCTCCATCTGTCCTTAAACCCAAAACACAACCCCAAACCCAATCTTAACCCCAAACCTAATCTCAACCCAAACCATCTTCTGATCCTTCCAAGCCCCTATCCTTAGAATAATTTAAGGAGATCAAAAGGAATCTCATCAATTGCATAACCTTTAGCAATATCTCTTATAAGGAAGAGTTAATTAAACTGAAATACATTGATGGCTCTTCCTGTTCCCTCACAAGAGATGCATTCCTTGATCTTCCTAGAGGAACATTAGACCAAGTTCTCTAACTTCTAGCCATCAACAATGATACTCTTAAAGAAAAGGAGAAGAAGTTAAGTAGAAGGTTGGTGACTTTACTGGACACCAGAAAAGGGAATATGCTGCCAACCAGCCCCTTCACTCCTAGAAGCTCTATTGTCCAGTGGAGATGATGAATCTACTCAAAGTTTCATAATTCAGAGGGAGAATGGTCAAGTAACCAAACTTGATGCTTCCGCTCTACTACACTCAAGCAGATTTGTTATTGCTAAGTTAGTTGAGAGACCATTCTCCAAGCCCTCCAACTCTCAGATTTCTACTCATATATGAAATCATTTGAGTAGCATTCATGTCAATGAAATGAAACTAAAAGCTAAAGCTGAAGTGGAAAGAGAAACCATCAAAGGAAGAACATTCCTACAAATGGTTGAGAGACCAACTTTAGAACCTATAGTCAGATGGGAATATGACTATGGTTCTCATCAACTAACTCTTTTCTGAGGGGCACAATAGAGGAGACATGTCATCCAAAGTGACCAACTAAATCTACTATCCATAGATGACTTGTATAACATCCTCTCCACTGCATCAGGAAGGAACTCAGACACAGACAAATACCTTCTTTCCCTGGTGCTGAAGATTTTGAGGAGAATTAACAAGTGAAGTTTTTGTAGCATCAGCCTAGGGGGAGTACTGGTATCCTAATTTTGAGTGTGGATACAAGTCAAGGAGCTTGGATACAATCTCTTAAGTGTATCCCAATTTTGAGATTAGAGTCATAACATGCTCTTCATTGAGCATGTGTGCGTTGTTCTCAAGCCCGGGGTGGTCATTCCTCAAGAGCACATCCTGCTCAGAGCCCCTAGGAAAGGGAACATGTACAAGATGGATTTGCAGGAAACCTCCCCTTCTGGAGAAGTTTTTTGCTTTATATCTAGAGCAAATAGTGATGAGTCTTTCCTCTGGCATAAAAAATGCACCTGCTCATTTTTAATTTCTATATCTAAGTGTGGTTTTGGTTGCACCTCTCTTAAGTCTATCCTATTTTTGTGATAAGAATGATAACATGCTCTTCATTAAGCATCTGTAGATTGTTCTCAAGCCTATGGTGGACATTCCTCAAGAGCACATCATGCCCAGAGCCCCTAGGAAAAGGAACATGTACAAGATGGATTTGCAAGAAACCTCCCCTTTTGGAGAAGTTTCTTGCTTTCTATCTAAAGCAAATAGGGATGAGTCTTTCCTCTGGCATAAAAGAATGCACCATGTAAACTTTAAAAACATGAATAAATTAGGTAAGAATGATTTGGTAACTAGAATGCCAGAGAAAGAGTTTACATGTGATGACCATTGTGTTGCATGTCTAAAAGGGAAGGAACACAAAGTGTCTCACAAGCCAAAGGAAAGGAACTCCATCACTACTCCCCTACACTTAATACATATGGATCTCTTTGGCCCTACCTGAGATCTTGAAGAGCTTTATTTTGAAAATTGAGAATCAATGTGATCACAAGGTCAAATTCATAAGATGTGATCAAGGAACTAAATTCAAGAAACAAATCCTTGATTTATTTTTTGATGAGAAAGGTATTACAATGCTCCAAGGACTCCTCAGCAAAATGCTATTATTGAGAGGAAAAACAGGGCACTTATTGAAGCTGCAAGAACCATGCTATCTGATTCTAAACTGCCCATCACCTTTTGGGCAGAGGCAGTTAACACTGCTTGCTATGTGCAGAACAACGTTTTAGTAGTCAAGACTCATGGTAAGACTCCTTATGAGTTATGGCACAAAAGGAGACCTTTAATTGGTTGTATCAGATCATTTGAATATCCTTGCACCATCTTGAATACAAAAGATCATATAGCCAAATTTGTTGAGAAATCAGATGATGGACACTTTATTGGATACTATTCCCAAGCTAAGACTTATAAAGTATAAAATCTCAAAACTAGAATAGTTGAGGAGTTAGCCAATGTGACTTTCAATGAGCACACACCTAGTGTGAAAGGTTCTAGTCTTGATTGGCTATTTGATCTTGACTTAGTTACTAACTATTTTAACAAATCTTATGAAGATGTTTCAGGATCTACAAGTACCTTATCAACAAAAGATTCTGATCTAAGATTTGAGCTGAGAAGACAAAGTGTTCAAATTAATTCAGCTCTAGTGGTAACTAGACCTGTAGTTGGAAATCCTATCAGCACAACCATGACAAATTCTTCAGCTAGTACATCTGAGGTGCCTATAAATTCTAGCATAGAGGCACATAACTCAAATGAAAGAATTTCCAATGTAGAAGTAGATGGAGGTGGTGATAATGATCAAGAATTTCTTGATACTGATAACCACTCCATGGAAGACAACATCAATGATTTGACACACTCGTTGGATCAAGTTTCTTTTGATAAGTGTGTTGATGTGGTGGATGATCAGATCTGAATTTCACCAATTTAGATCTGTCCAACCTACTCGCTATGATTCCTTAACTGAGAGTCCACAAGTCACATCCCAATTCAAACATCATTGATGATGTTAAGATAGAGGTGAGAACAAGAGGACAAACTGATGACTAAAATATATGTCTTCACTCTTGTTTCTTGTCCTAGATTGAGCCAAAGAAGGTTGATGAGGTTCTGAAGGATGGAAGTTGGGTTGAAGCAATGTAGGAGGAGCTGCTTCAATTTAAGAGACAAAAGGTATGGAAGTTATGTCCTCTTCCTCGAGGGAAGACTACTATAGGTACCAAGTGGGTATTTAGGAATAAGAAAGATGATAGAGGGCTTGTCATCAAGAACAATGCAAGACTAGTTGTTGAAGGGTACACACAAGAAGAGGGGATTGACTGCACAGATGTTTTTGCTCTTATAGCAAGACTTGAAGCTCTTAGAATATTCCTTGCTTTTTCTACATCAAAGGATTTCAAGGTCTACCAACTTGATGTCAAGTATGCCTTCTTATATGGGCTGATTGATGAGGAATTGTATGTCAAACAACCACCTGGCTTTGCAGACCCAGATCATCCAGATTATGTTTGCAAGCTTGGGAAAGCTCTTTATTGGCTGTATCAGGCTCTAAGGAAGTGGTATGAGACACTATCATAGTACCTTTGTCACCATGGCTATAAGAGGGGTAATATTGATGGAACACTCTTCATTAAAGGAAAAGGAAATGACTTGATGTTGGTTCAAGTTTATGTAGATGACATTATCTTTATGTCAACTAATCTGAAGCTTTGCACAGACATTGAGATGTTGATAAAGAATAGATTTGAAATGACTAACATGGAAGAATTCAATTTCTTTTTAGGAATTCAAGTGAAGGAGGTTGGCAATGGCATCTTCATAAACTAGTAAAAGTATGTGCAAGACATGCTCACCAGATTTCATCTGACTGAGTGCAAGGTTGCTAAGACACCCATAGCTAGAAAACACTCCCTAGGACCTGATCTTGAGGGGAGTGTGTTGATGAACATCTTTACAGGGCTATGATTGGATCTCTTATGTACCTCATAGCCAACAGGGCTGATATCATGTTTGCTACATGTATTTGTGCAAGATATCAAGCCAACCTCAAGATGTCACACCTGGTTGCTGTCAAAAGAGTTCTTAGATATCTCAAAGGTGCTCCCAAACTAGGCCTTTGGTATCCAAAGAATTCTAACTTCAATTTGTATGCTTATACAAATATTGACTATGGTGGCTGCAACATGACTGCGAAGTCTACATCAGGGGGATGTTAATTTCTTGGTGGAAGGATAGTCTCATGGCAATGCAAGAAACAATCATATGTGTCTGCATCAACTGCTAAAACTGAATACATTGATGCAAGCTGTTGTGCTCAAGTGCTTTAGATTCAGAATCAGATGCTAGACTATGGATTCAACTTCAAAGAGACTCCCATCGACATAGATAACAACAGTGCTATCTCTATTACAGAGAATCCTATGCAACACTCAAAGACAAAGCACATCAACATTAGGTATTATTTGATAAGAGATGATTTTGAAAAGGGATTGATAAAAGCTAGTCAAAGTTAACACAAATGAATAATGTGCTGATCTGTTCACAAAAGGTTTTGACAAATAAAGATTTAAATATCTTGTATTAGCTATTGAAATGATTAACTTTAAGTAGATTTTATTAAATTAATTTCAAGAATATTTTGTCAAACATGGGTGTCTTAAGTTGTCTATATTATCAGCTATATAAGCTCAGTTTACATTGGAAGAAAATTTTCAAAAATGATATTCCTTAGAATTTTGAGAATTTTAGATATGTTTTCTTTCAGAAGACAACAATTTGACTTCAGAAGAAAATTATGTCTTCAAAACTAATAACTACTTCTAAGAAATTTACCTTTGGAAGAAATTCTAATATATCTTCCGAAGCTTAAATATGCTTCTAAGTACTTATCTATTTTGAAGGATAATTTTCTTCCGAAAACAATTAAGTCTTAGGAGCTTTATTCATCTTTTAAAAAAAACTTCTTAAGTTTTATATTTTTCAAAACCAAATATATATCGGAAGCAAAAATTCTCTATGTGTTTTTGTTCCGAAGCAAATTTTTATCACCCTAAGGAATATCTTTTGAAGTCAAATTGGCTTCGGAAGTTTTCTTAAAACATTCGAAGAAAAAATACCTTTGGAAGATTTTAGACATCCAAAAAAACTACGCACCTTTTTAGACGTAGGACCGACATCCAGATTTCAAAGTTTATCCTTTTACATTAACTTTGTCTCAAATCCTTACCATATAAATATTCATACAACCGTTCCCCCTCTTTCACCTTTCTCTTCATCTGTAAAAGTTGAAACCCTAAATTGACTCGCAAATCGACTTGTTCTTAGCTTTCTTCACTTCTAAGCTACTAAAAATGGCTAACCCTGATCCCCGAAACCAACCAGATTTTTGCATGCATCTACACAGGCAGCACAATCAAGTTGCTCTATTATCATCTAAGAAAGATCCAGGTTTCTCAGATATTTTTTGCTTCTTAACTCACTCAAACTATCTCACTACCCTTACAATATACTCTCCACTATATGAAGATCAACTCCTAGAGTTCCAGAGCACCTGCCAAGAGGTCATCTTGGATGGTGAGAAGGCACTATGTTTCATAGTACAAGGGAAGATGATTTTCATCACTCCAGCCACCATCAACTCTTATCTGAGGCTGGATGATGAACAAGGCGAATTGTCCTTCCTAAAATCTATTGTTAGCAACTCCTTCCGGTAGATGGGCTATAAAGGAGACTACTCTATCAGAACCTTCAAGAAGGGTAAGGTTTCCTCTCAATGGAAATACCTCTTTCATATGGTAATCCACTCTCTATCCAACAAATATGGAGGTTGGGACCAGATTCCCTAGCACTTATCCTACATAGTCCATGGGTTGGTTCAAGGGGTTAAGTTCAAGTACTCACTGTTTGTCTATACAAACCTGCTTGCTAACTTGGACTCCTTAGAGTACTAGATGCTCCCAAGATATGTTAAACACATTCTTAACTATGATCTGGGCTCACAGTTATGGGGAACAGGTAATATCCTTAAATTGGGACAGATGAAGCCCGACATCTTTTAAACAATGAGAATGTCCACTGTTGGCTTCTCAGGGGTAGAAACAGCCCTGCTCCAAAAAAGTTTAGACCTCATTGCTCATGGTGACAACTTGGCAGCACCAGCCAATGTTGTACCCACACCTCCTATATCTACACCACCCACACAACCACAAATAATCATCACCTACACCAAAAAACCCAAACGAACCCCTGCTCAGTCTTCTCAGGTTGAATAGGCCCCTATATTACAACCCATGCAGTAGGAAGTGGAACCAAGAGCTCCCACTTCTCCTAAGGAGCAAAGCACTCCCTTTATTTTTTTGATCAGTGCTGAGGTTCCTCATGCTCAACCTGATGAGCTCGTCACCCCATTCTTAAGCCTTCACTCTGAGTCTCAAAACTCAAGCGATAAACCTTCAGGGAAAAGCTACCATCCCTATTCAATAGTCTTAAACCAACCCATCCCTGACCTCTAATTCTATGATGATGAGGATATAGGCTTCAATGAGTACCATGAGTCTCTTTTCTCCACCCTTACTCAAGGACAGATGAGTGCTCCTGAATCACCCATATCTAGCCCACATCATCCACCACCAACTTAGGTGGACTTCCCTGAACATGTTTATGAAGTCCATATGGAAGAGGTTCTAACTTCTATAAGTGATTACATCATGAAGACTTCAACCATGGCTACCCAGCCCATTGACACTTCTCTTGAAGCTGTCATGGTGCAAGGGAAATCTAGGAGCCAAGAACCCTAAGCTGGTGTTGAGGAAAAAGACTTCGATCCTATGCTCTCTTCCCACCATGATTCTTCTGATGAAGATGACGGGAGTCTGCAACTAAAGGTGCAACAACTGTCAAAAACATGCACCTATTTAGTTTCAAAGGTAAGTGACCTGGAATTTCAGGTGGCTACCATACAAAGAGAAGTCAGTGACCAACAACTTAAGATCACCAATCTCAAAGGCAAGTTAGATGAGAGACCTGTCAGCAAACTAATCTAGGTCCACAAGAACCTATGGATGTGGTGGAGCTAACCCTCAGCTCCCCTCTGCAAGAGGATGATGCTACCAAAAAAGAGGAGAAAGTCCTACCTACAATCATAGAACCTGGGAGTTCTAACCAGAGTATGGACATGGAGAATTCACCATTCTCACTTGTAGTTGTCCATACACAACAACCTCCTCAGGCCCACAACTTGGCAGCACCAGCCAATGTTGTACCCACACCTCCTATATCTACACCACCCACACAACCACAAATAATCATCACCTACACCAAAAAACCCAAACGAACCCCTGCTCAGTCTTCTCAGGTTGAATAGGCCCCTATATTACAACCCATGCAGTAGGAAGTGGAACCAAGAGCTCCCACTTCTCCTAAGGAGCAAACCACTCCCTTTATTTTTTGATCAGTGCTGAGGTTCCTCATGCTCAACCTGATGAGCTCGTCACCCCATTCTTAAGCCTTCACTCTGAGTCTCAAAACTCAAGCGATAAACCTTCAGGGAAAAGCTACCATCCCTATTCAATAGTCTTAAACCAACCCATCCCTGACCTCTAATTCTATGATGATGAGGATATAGGCTTCAATGAGTACCATGAGTCTCTTTTCTCCACCCTTACTCAAGGACAGATGAGTGCTCCTGAATCACCCATATCTAGCCCACATCATCCACCACCAACTTAGGTGGACTTCCCTGAACATGTTTATGAAGTCCATATGGAAGAGGTTCTAACTTCTATAAGTGATTACATCATGAAGACCTCAACCATGGCTACCCAGCCCATTGACACTTCTCTTGAAGCTGTCATGGTGCAAGGGAAATCTAGGAGCCAAGAACCCTAAGCTGGTGTTGAGGAAAAAGACTTCGATCCTATGCTCTCTTCCCACCATGATTCTTCTGATGAAGATGATGGGAGTCTGCAACTAAAGGTGCAACAACTGTCAAAAACATGCACCTATTTAGTTTCAAAGGTAAGTGACCTGGAATTTCAGGTGGCTACCATACAAAGAGAAGTCAGTGACCAACAACTTAAGATCACCAATCTCAAAGGCAAGTTAGATGAGAGACCTGTCAGCAAACTAATCTAGGTCCACAAGAACCTATGGATGTGGTGGAGCTAACCCTCAGCTCCCCTCTGCAAGAGGATGATGCTACCAAAAAAGAGGAGAAAGTCCTACCTACAATCATAGAACCTGGGAGTTCTAACCAGAGTATGGACATGGAGAATTCACCATTCTCACTTGTAGTTGTCCATACACAACAACCTCCTCAGGCCCACAATGATATGGATTCCCTAATTTAAAGCGTGTTTGAGTACGGTATACCAAGGGCAATGTCTACCCCATCCTACGCTGCTGAACATCCAATAGTGGGATGGAGGTATGATACTGATAAGAGAGCCCTAGTAATCTCTAGGTCCCAGAGACAATAAGAAGTCTTTAACTTTCATAACCTGAGATACTATAAGAGCATCTATTTGGTTAACCTACCACTTGCCAAACCAAGTCAAATAGGCAAGCTGCAAGGTTAGCTGAAAGGATTCAAGATAGGGTTCTTGAAGAGTTCAAAAGGAGAACCAAGCTATATAGATAGAGGCTAGTAGGCAAGACTATTGGTCAACTAGATGTTGAGGTGGACCCTAATATTAGCTTCAAAAGGGAAACCTTGGCTGAAGGCCTAGTAGTTGAACCTATGATCCTTGAGACAGGAACTGCTTCAACACCCAGTACCCTTAGTGAGGCACCAACTAGTAAAGGTATCTCACAACCTATTTTTGGCCAAAGCTCAAGTGCAACACCAAGCAATAAATGCCAAAGCTCTCTTCACCCTGAGTCTTACAGGCTAGGGACTGACAAAGGGAAGAGGAAGATGACCTCTATGGAGATTAAGGAGGAGAAGAGAGAGAGGAAGAGGCAGGCAAGGGGAGAGAGTTCAAGTATGACCCCTGGCTTTATGGAAGCTATAATCAAGGCTGGTACCAGGCCAAACACTTAGAAAGATGAGTTGAGGGTAGCCAGATTGAACTATTTAGGGTCTAGGAACTATAATGTTAATGAATTTATCTCTCTTCCCTTGGAAGAACTGAATGAACTGGCTGACATGGAAGTGTCAAAGGAGAGGAAGGAAGCTATGGATGCAAAACTGCTCCTCAAAATCAAAGAAGAAAGGAGAAGAAAAAGACTCTACAAAGCTCTTACCCTCTCCCCAGTTCAAGAAAGCTGTAAGGTAGAGGCTGTGGTTACTAAGCAAGAAACTTAGGTATGTAGGGAAGAAGACAGACAAAATATGATAACCTACCTGAGTGCCACAGGCCTCTATCATGTCATAGACTTGCTTCCCCTGTCTTATGAATACATTGAATTTGAATACCTCATGTAGCTTGAGCAAGAAGTGCTAAATGAGTAAAAAGCTGCTAAGAGGAAGATGAGGGAAGTGGCTGTAAAGTCAAGAGCCACCATCAGAGCAAATCAAAAGAAATTTGCTGAAAGACAGAAGATGGTGATCTTCTTGAAGCCGTATGAATTTCAAGCACAAGATCTAAATTTCACCAATTTAGATCCATCCAACCAACTTGTTGTGATTCCTCAACTGGGAATCCACAAGTCACATCCCACAACAAACATCATTGGTGATGTTAAGACTAGGGTGAGAACAAGAGGACAAACCCATCATAGAAACGTTTGTCTTCATTCTTGTATCTTGTCCTAGATTTAGCTTAAGAAGATTGATAAAGCTTTGAAGGATGGAAGTTGGGTGGAAGCAATGCAGGAGGAGCAGCTACAATTCAAGAGACAAAAGGTCTGGAACTTATGTCCTCTTCCTCAAGGGAAGACTAATATAGGCACCAAGTGGATATTTAGGAATAATAGAGATGATACATGACTTGTTATCAAGAACAAGGCAAGACTAGTTGTTTAAGGGTACACACAAGAAGAAGGGATTGACTACATAGATGTTTTTGCTCTAGTAGGAAGACTTGAAGCTGTTAGGATATTCCTAGCTCTTGCTGCATCCGAGGATTTCAAGGTCTATCAACTTGATATCAGGCGTGCCTACTTATATGGTGTGATTGATGAGAAGGTGTATGTCAAACAGCCACCTGGCTTTGCAGACCCAGATCATCTTGATTATGTCTGCAAGCTTGATAAAGCTCTTTATAGGCTGCATCAGGCTCTAAGGAAGTGGTATGAGACACTATCACAGTATCTCTGTCAACATGGATACAAGAAGGTTACTATTGATGGAACACTCTTCATCAAAGGAGCAGGAAATGACTTGATGCTGGTTCAAGTTTATAAAGATGACACTATTTTTGGGTCAACTAATCCGAAGCTCTACAAAGACTTTGAGAAGCTGATGAAGAATTGATTGGAAATGAGTGCCATGGGGGAAATCAGTTTCTTTTTAGGAATTCAAGTCAAGCAGGTTGACAATGGAATCTTCATAAACCAGTCAAAGTATGTGTAAGAAATGCTTACCAGATTTCATATGACTAAGTGCAAGGTTGTTAAGACACCCATAGCTAGAAACCACTCTCTAGGACTAGATCTTGAGGGGGAATGTGTTTATGAACATCTACACAAGTCTATGATTGGGTCTCTTATGTACCTCAGAGCCAGCAGGTTTGATATCATGTTTGCTACATGTATTTGTGCAAGATATCAAGCCAACCCTAAGATGTCACACCTAGTTGCTATCAAGAGAATTCTCAGATATCCCAAAGGTGCTCCCAAATTAGGACTTTGGTATCCAAAGAATTCAGACTTCCATCTGTATGCCTATACAAATAGTGACTATGGTGGCTGTAATATGACTACAAAATCTACATCTGGGGGATATCAATTTCTTGGTTGAAGGATAGTCTCATGGTAATGCAGGAAACAATTATGTGTGTTTGCATCATTTGCTGAAGCTGAATACATTACTGCTACAAGCTGCTATGCTCAAGTGATTTGGATTCAAAATCAGGTGCTAGACTATGGATTCAACTTCATGGAGACTCCCATCCATATAAGCAACAACAGTGCTATCTATATTACATGGAATCTTGTACAGCACTCAAAGACAAAGCACATCAACATGGCAGACATCATTTGATTATAGGTAATTTTGAAAAAGAATTGATATAACGAGTCAAAGTTAACACAAATGAACAATATGTTTATGTGTTCACAAAAGCTTTTGATGAGTAGAAATTTAAATATCTTGTATCAGCTATTAGGATGATTAACTTTGAGAAGATTTTTCTTAAACTAAACTCAAGATTAATTTTAATATGCGTGTCTTAAGTTGTCTATATCATCACCATATATGCCCAATTTATTTTTGGAAGGAACTTTTCAAAATGATATTCCTTTCGGAAGGAACATTTTTGGATATGTTTTCTTTCGGAAGACATTAAATTGTCTTCAGAAGTAAGTTATGTTTTCAAAACAAATAACTACTTCTGAGAAATTAACCTTTTGAAGAAATTCTGATATATCTTCCAAATCTTATATTTATCACCAAGTACTTTTATGTATTGAAGGACTATTTTCTTTCAAAAGCAATTAAATCTTAGAAGCTTTATTCTCTCATTGAATAAAATTTTTGAAATTTGATATCTTCCAAAGCAAAAATTATCTAGGAAGTAAAAATACTCCAAGTATTTTTCTTCCAAAGAAAAATTCTTGAAAGACTAAGGAATATCATCCGAAGCCAAATTGGCATTGGAAGTATTCTCAAACCTTCACAAATTACCTTCGGAAGATTTTAGACATCCAAGAAAATTACCTTTTTGGGCACTTTTTCAAAGGTGGGTCAATATCCGGATTTCAAAGTTTATCTGTTTGCATTAACTTTGTCTCAAATCCTTATCTTATATAAATTCGTACAATGGTTCCCCCTCTTTCACTTTCTCCTTCCTATGCAAAAATTCAAACCCTAAATTCACCCACAAATCTACTTTGTTTTTACCTTTCTTCAATTTAAAGCTACTCAAAATGGCCAACCCTGATCCCCGAAACCAACCCAATTTTTCCATGCAGTTACACAGACAACACAACCAAGTTGCTTTGTTATCATCTGAGAAAGATCCAAGTTTTTCGGATGTTTGCCGCTTCTTATCGCTGTCCAACTACCTCACCGCCCTGACAATCGACCCTCCATTATATGAAGATTAACTTTTAGAGGTCTAGAGGAGCTGCTAAGAGGTCATCTTAGATGGTGGCAAGCCACTGTCTGCCACAGTGAAGGGGAGGTCAATATTCTTCACTCTAGCCACCATCAACTTCCATATAAGGCTGGATGATGAAGAAGGTGATTTTTCCTTCCCCAAATTTGCTGTAAACAACTCATTCTGGCTTATGGGCTATGAAGGGGACTACTCAGTAAGAACCTTCAAAAAGGGTAAGGTCTCCTCATAGTAGAAGTACCTCCTTCATGTGGTAATCCACTCTCTATCTAACAAACATGGAGGATGGGATCAAATTCCTGAGGACTTATCATATATAGTCCATGGGATGGTTCAAGGGGTCAAATTCAAGTACTCACAGTTTTTTTATACAAACTTGCTTGCTAACAAGGACTCCTTAAAATGTTATATGTTCAATACATTCTTAACTATGAACTAGGCTCATAGTTAAGGGGGACATATAATATTCTTAAACTGGGATAGATGAAGCCTGTCATCTTCAAAACAATGAGAAAGCCCACTATTGGCTTCTCGAGGTAGAAACAACCCTGGTCCAAAAAATGTTAAAGCTCATTGCTTAAGGTGACAACTTAGCAACATAAGCCAACTTTGAACCCAGACATTCTACATCTGTGTTACTCACATAGCCACAATGCACCAACACCTACCAAAGAAAATCCAAACAAACCCCTACTCAGTTTATTAAGGTTAAGCAGGCCTCTAAATCATCAACCATGTAGGATGAAGTGGACACTAGAGCTCCTACTTCTTCTGAGGAGCATACCACTCCTATTACTTCTATGATTAGTGCTGAGGTTTCTCATGCTCAGCCTGATGAGCTCATTACCATGGCCTTAAGCCTTTACTCTTACTCTCAAAACTCTAGTGATCAACCTTCAGGGGAAAGCTACCAGCCCCAACCTATAGATCTCAACCAACCAATCCCTAACCTAGAATTCTATGATGATGAGGATATGGGTTTCGGTGAGTACCATGAGTCTCTATTGTCCACACCTATTCAAGGAGAGATGAATTCTCTTGAATCACCCATGTCTAGCCCACATCATCCACCCTAGACTGAGGTGGACCTCCCTGAACCTGTTTAGGAGGCGTATATGGAAGAGGCTCTCACTTTCGTAAGTGATTACATCATTAAGACCTGAACCATGGCAACCCAGCCTATTGATACTTCTCTTGAAGCTATCATGGTGTAGGGGAAATCCAGTAGCCAAGAAACACAAGCTGGTGATAAGGAAGAAGACCTTTGTCCTATTATCTCATCCCCCACATGATTCATATGATGAAGATGAGGGGAGTCTACAACTAAAGGTGCAAAGACTGTTAAAAACATGCACCTATTTAGTTTCAAAGGTGAGTCACCTGGAATCTCAGGTGGCTTGGTTAAAATAAGGGTGAATGACCAGCAACTTGAGATCACTGATCTCAAGGGCAAGTTAGATGAGAGAACCATCTAGAGGACACAACCAGGCCTTTCCTTTCAGTATCAAAGCTCCATCCAATAACTGAATTCTCAGTAGGGTGAGATGGAGTAGGCATTGCCCCTTGGTATACCCTTCTTAAACAAGCTTTGAATGAGTGAGTCCACATCAATATGGACCTCAGGAGGTTATTCAGTATGGACAATTACAAGTGAGGATGGTGCGTCCTCCATGTCCATACTCTAAGAGGAACTCCCAAGTTATGTGATTGTAGGTAGGACTTTCTCCCCTATTTTGGTAGCATCACAGTGGAGCTAGGAGTTAGGTCATTTGAAGAGTGCTTATAGAGTTCATACTGATAGGACTCTACAAAGGGTGCTTGAAGAGTTCATGCTGAGAACCAAATTATATAGACAGAGGCTAGCAAGCAAGACTGCTGGTCAACTGGATGCTGAGGTAGACCCTAAGATCAACTTTGATGGGGAAACCTTGGCTGAAGGCCCAGTAGTTGAGCCTATGAACATTGAGATAGGAACTACTTCAAGACCCATTACCCTCAGTAAGGCACCAGCTGGTGAAAGTGTCTCACAGCCTCTCTCTCGCCAGAGCTGAATTGCATCACCAACCAATGAAGGCCAAAGCTCTCTCCACCCTGAGTCACACAGACAAGTAGCTTACAAAAGGAAGAGGAAGATGACATCTGAGGATATTAAGGAGGCGAAGAGAGAGAGGAAGAGGAAAGAAAGGGGGGAGATTTCAAGTGTGACCCTTAGCTTCATGGAAGCTACAATCACGGCTGCCAGTAGGCCAAGCACTCAAGATGATGATTTAAGGGTAGCCAAATTGAACTATTTGGGTCCAGGAACTATAACATTGATGAACTCATCTCTCTCCCCTTGGATGAACTAAATGAACTAGTTGACATGGAATTGTCAAAGTAGAGGAAGAAAGCTAAGGATGCATAATTGCTCCTTAAGATCAAGGAAGAAAGGAGGAGAAAAAACTCTATAAAGCTCCTACTTTCTCTCCAGTTCAGGAAAGTTTTGAAGCAGAGGTTGTGGCTATTAAGCAACAAACTCAGGTAGGTATGGAACATGACAGGCAAAACATGATAACCTACCTGAGTGCCACAGGTCTGTATCCAGGAGCAGACCTTCTTCCCTTACCATATGACTACATTGAGTTTGAATATCTCAAACAACTTGAGCAACAAGTGCAAAAAGATTAAAAAGCTACAAATAGGAAGATGAGTGAAGAGGCTGCAAGGTCAATAGCCACCGTTTGAACAAATTTAAAGAAGTCTACTGATAGACAGAAGATGGTGAGCTTCTTAAAGCTGTATAGATTCTATAGAAGGAGACTTGGTCCAATATCTCTATCCACTATGGATGAGCACATTAGAGTGATCAAGTAGAAGATCAAAAGGTGTCAGCTGGTTGACTTGCATTCTCCACCAAGTCAGGTTGAACCTAAAGCTAAGGTCAAATTTGAACCCTAAGAGACAACACAACTTGGACCTAGTGCTGCATCACAGCCAGCTTCATCTTCTGACCCACAATATGGTCCTGATCTTTCTCCTTTTGAACTTGTGAAGGAAAAGGACCCAACTAAGAAGGACAAACAAGAACAACTGGTACTGCAGGCCAGTCCTCTCAGTAATAAGTATAGAAAGAGGAAAATGATGACCATATGAAGGGATAAGAAGAAGAAGATGAAGTCCAAGGCATCCACCTCTACACCTCAGGATATGTCAGAATATCCTGAGGGTGATCAAGAACAGGTTGCTCATCCAACTCCAATTCAAGTAGAGTGTAACAACCGACCTCCAGGTCATAACCCTAACCTTTAACCCCTCCCGCAAAATTATCCAGGCAGTTAATATTAATGCAATATCACTATTACTATTACTATCAGTGTTATTATTATTATTGCTATTATTGTCATTTTTGTTATTTCATGTGCCATTTTGCATGAATTTGTCAGTTCTAGCCTTAGCATAGAATAACTTTGCGTTCCGGGAAAGTTAATTTGTCACCCTTGCAATTGAATTTTAATTGAAACAATTAAAGTGTGTGCATAGACACACATTTCACGGTTGAAACATATATATATACAAGCCTAACGTTTAACAATTAACAAGTGATACCATCTAAAATACTACCCAACACCACAAAATAATACTACACAATACCCTTTTACAATTAAAATTTAAAAATAATACCCCCATTAGATGCCATGTTCGGCCGCCCCAACACCCACCAATCCACACCCACACTCTCCACTACACCCACCACTTCTATCCCCCATTCCTCTTGCATGCATTTCCTTACAACCCACAACACACTCCTCTCATTTCACTCCCTCTCCTCTCGATTTCACCTGCAGAAAACACACACATTCACCACGGTTCCTTTCCATTCCAGCCCTCCAAATCAATGAAACAACCGCAACCATCATCGGCGAAGCCTCAACAAGCAAGAAGGTACTACCTTGTGAACTTTGGTGCACGGTCCTTGCACCTTAGACATTCTCCAGCCATTGTTTGAGATCTCCAGTTCATTCTTATCCCTCTACACTCTCCAAATCGTGAACCACACAAAGAGTAAGGTTCATCACACCCGAAACAAGCTATGTCATGTGTTTTTCCTTCTTTAATCTACCAAAAACCTTACATTCTTTATTCTAACAGAAACTTACTGCTATAACCTTGTTCTTGAGGAGCTTCTAACATCGCTGAAGGTATCTTATTCGATATATTGGTCATTCTATGGGTGGAACACGATTTACACCTAGAAAACCCTCTTTTGGGTGACTTTGACACCCATGAACTTTATGTTTTGTAACCCTCCGTAACCAAAGCTTGGGATCTGCTTAGAAATGATTTTTAAACCTTCTAACAACCTGTTTTGAAATTTACTAAACGATTTGGTGGTGCATGGGTACAACTAATATGTTTTACACATGTGTAAAGGACTAAAATGGTAAAAATCTCCCAAATACAAGCTTATATTATGGTTACATGGTAGATACGTGTACTAGTACTGATTTTCAGTAGTTTTTGGACATTATTGGGCATATGAAATGTTGTCAAAAGCTGAAAAATTAAAATAGTAGGGATTATAGATATTTTGGACTTATTCGGGGACCCGAAAAGGTGGTAAATTGACTTGAAAATATGAGGACTTAGGGTATAACCATGTTAAAAAGAATTACAGGCTATAAAAAGGTTAAAAAAGTGAAATTGGTCGAATTTGTGGTTAAATGGGTATAAGAACAATTTAAATGAAATTTTTAGTTAAAAACTGGCCTTAACCGAGTGATTTTTGGAAGAAATTCATGGAAATACAAGAATAAACCTAAAATCTATGGGAAAATTGTTATTTCAGTAAGATTAGAACTTTAAGACTTAAAGATGTTGAAAAATTGGTCAAACATGATTTCGAGCGATCGGTTTCGGGTAAAAACGCGCTTTAACGGGTCGAACTTAAAAACGAGACTTTCAACAAAAAGGGCTTAAGAGTATATTATTAACAGATTATAAAAACTTATTAAAAGTACTTAATATAATACTTCAAGTTTTATGACATAAAATTATAAGGTTTAATACTTAACCGTTAAAAACCCCCGGTTTCACCGTAACCGGTAACGTAAAAACACATGTTACCAACTAAATTCTAGAGTTCTAAAAATTGGAAGTTTAACTTGATTAAGATGTATTATTTAACTCCAAAATCTTTTATTTTGTCAAAAAGGCCATTAAATTTAAAGAAACAAACTTTAGGGTAGAAATTGTAAAATTCTGAAACTTGAGGGGCTAAACTGTAAATTCTGCCATAAACTCCATAGAACAACCCTATGAAATTAATCAATTGGTAACCTAATTTAACCTATAATTACCATAAGAAACCATGACTACTATAAAAGAAAACTTTCTATGCAAGCTTAATCAAACTAGTTGAACATTTAACCCCTTAAATTATTATCTACCTCGTTTGACCTTAGAATTAGTGGCTCAACACTTAATCTTGTTGGTAGGGTGCTAAACTTGAAACCTTCCGGTACACGAAGAACCCGTTACTTGAAGCTCTAAGGTGAGTTCTAGTGTCCCCTTTTTACTACTGTTTTTGGGGTGAAGCATGCTCTGTTTAAACTTAACTTTTATGTGCTATAATATGCTGCTATATGTTGTGGAAATGTTAGAACCTGCTTTTACTTTTATCACGATCATTAATTCTTGTGTGAACCGCTTGTTTTATATGGGTAGATCTACTTGGGGAATCCCCCACACACAGTGCCTTCCTTGATGATTGGGAAGGGTACCACACTGAGATCCTGCGGGGTCGTTTGTGGCATGTGAAAATTTTTAATAAGATACTAAGGTGAACCATCTGATAGGTATGGTCCACCATATGAGGCTCAGTTCTTCCTTCGGGATTAGCCAGTATAATATAACTTTAGAAGAGGCTAGCCGGGACTGAGTGCAGGGTTGATTGTGATCCCCACAAAAATGATACTATGATTTATGATTTTTAAAGCAAATGTGGATTCTTTTGAATCCTTTTGTTTTTGAACTTTAAGCACTTGAATTCACCAACTTTTTAGTTGACACAAATTTCTTTTGAGCATGTTTCAGGTAATCCTTGAAGGGAGTCTAGCTGTGTAGAAGACTTGACCTAGCACCGTGACCCATGGCATTGGCTTGTTCTTATTTTCAAACAATTTGGGCTTATTTTTATTTACTACTGTTGGGAACAATTTGTACTGTTGAATCATGCACTCGTATGGGTGGCTAGACCCACCATCTAGCCGTTATTTCTTTAAACTGTAATGCCATGTGATGTTCTCTCCTTTTGTGCTCTTACGATGGTTTGTTTCCGCTGCCATATTTTGTTACTATTCTGTGACGTCCCCCTACCTGGGCCAGGGGTGTGACAGATTGGTATCAGAGCCAAAGGTTGTAAGAAGTCGGGAATACCATAGTAGACCCTAGGCTACAACCCTATACCTTAGGACCGTCCTCATGGAAAGTGTTGGGATGATCGGGTTGGGTAAATTGATGATTACACTTGATCAACGTAATCATGAACTTACCGGACGCGTAAATTCCAGCATGGATCGTTAGGCAATAATTGGACTTTTGTTTGAATGTTATAATTCTTAAAAATTTTCTTTGAGTGGTTTAAGGGTTTTCCTAAAATGAAACTACTTTATTTGTTAATTATTTGAAGAAACTAAGGATCGATGATACTATTGACAACTGATACCTCTGGTATTTGATACTGTTGGGATATCTGATACTATTGCCATCACTACTACTATAAGTACTATTATTATTGCAATCATGAGCTATGAGAAACCAAATTACTCATGATATTTCTTACAGGACATCGAGGCTATGGCTGAAAAGGGGAAGGCACCTACGTACCCGACTGACGGTACTGCACCAGCTGGGAGCCCTAAGAGGGCGAAGCCGCGGACGGAGTATGAAGAATACTTGAGAAGATGCGGACACCCGGGCTGGATATCTGTTACGTCTGATGACACTGAGCCATCGGAGGACTCTTCCTCGACATCTCCCTCCAGGAGCCGGACGCGCTCCCAGTCACCGCATGTCGCAGCTCCTGCACGCTCACCTATCCTATCTATCGGGAATAGGGGTGCACGTGTTATCCCCCGTCCATGCAAGAGTACTAGGCCAGGACCATCAGTCTCCTTCAGGATGCCACCTCCTCCTCCACCACCTGTTAGGACATCGACACCTGCACCACTGATGTTTGACCCGCTCCGACACCATCCACGTGATGAGCACTGGATGCCACCGAGGCACAGCGTGTATGATGGCCCTAGTGTGCTAGCTGGTGACCGGTACTCCCAGTCTAGCCGCCGGGCAAGCGACGTAGGACCTTCTGATGCTGCATTGGACAAGATTCTGAAGACCGTTTGTCGTCACGAGCTGACACTCCAGCACGCCACTCGGACCTCCCAGTCCGCCCAGTTTCAGGCCATGATGGCTTCACAGGGAGTCCAGCGGTTGGAGCAAGAGCGAAGGAAGAAGAACTCAGGGTGGCTAGGGTGGCTGAAGAAGAAATGGATGTGAGAGCAAGGGGGAAGATGTGGGATTATCTGTCTCTTAGACAGTTGAAGGAAACAATTTCATTATTATCAGACACTATTATTATTATGTATTATGGGGGTGATGGCACCTTCCAAATTGTAAGAGTTTAACTCTGATACCTTTCTATTTCGCTGATACCATTAACCCTATCTATCTATGAAACTATTTCTTATGGTGTTGATTCTGCAGGGTAATTTGTATTGAATTGCAATGTGATATGTCATGCGTAGGAATTTTGTCTTGCAATCTTTTTGGGTTGAACTACCTTAAATTAATTTAATGGAACATATTAAAGGTATTTAGTGGTGCGTATATTACACACCCTCCTGTTAGAACGTGGTATATTAGGACAAGTGATGCATGGGCTGTTGAAACCAAAATCTATGAGATACTAAACAAATTTATCTATGATGCTACCAGAATGCCGACCAGACAAGGAACCCATATTGGAAGATCAGGAGCTACGAGTGGTCGTCATGAGGAAGCTAGACCAACCGGCAACCAACCCCTTACTCCACCAGGAGCTCCCCGTGGAGGGAATGTCAACCAGGGGAACGATGAGAGAATTGCCAACCTCGTAGCACAACAAATTGCTAACGCCATCCCGACCATCATCGCCCAAATTAATGCGGACCGGAATAACCCAGTGGTAATGGTGGATCTGGGAGCAATGAGGGCAACAATGAGGAAGTTGAAGCACTAAGGAATGGATGCTCCTACAAGACCTTCATGGCGTGCAAGCCGAAGGATTTCTATGGTACCGAGGGTGCGATTGAGACGTACCGATGGATTGACGAAATGGAAGCCGTCCTAGATATCAGCGAATGTAAGATGGAACACATGGTGAGGTATGCTTCCCAGTCACTCAAGGGATCAGCACTGGAATGGTGGAAGACTGTTACACAACCCGGGGAAGAAACGCTGCTAACCAAATAAGTTGGACCGAATTCAGGGAATTGATAACCAACAAATACTGCCCCATCAATCAACTGGAGAAACTGGAGTCCGAATTTCTGAGCCTGGAAATGAAAGGCCCGAACTACACCGAGTACATCAACCGCTTCTTAGCCCTGGCTCGACTGGTGCCACATCTGGTGACACCGGAATCCAAGGGCGTAGCACGTTTCATCTGGGGACTACATCGTAGAGTCAGGGGTATGGTTTGATCCTCTAGGCCCATAACCCTACAAGCTGTGGTCGACTTCACCAGTAGCTTGACCGATGATCTAGTCAGGGCTGGATGGACTGAACAAAACAGGATAGAGGAAAGGAGGAAGCTGATGGGTGAGAAGAGAAAATGGTTTGAGGGGAAGAAGGCAATTGGTAGCAGCAGTGGGTCAAACAAGAAGAGTTTTGAAGGTATGAGGCGCGAAGACCAGGGTGGAAGGACTCGGAAGCTATACTCGGGAACAAGCCCATTCTGCAACAAGTGTAAATTGCATCATCAAGGGGAGTGCAACCCGATGCCCTACTTCCGATGCAAACGACCGGGTCATCTGATCAAGGATTGTACGTATGTGCCAGGTAAACAATGCTATGAGTGTGGAGATCCAGGACACATGAGGAATAAGTGTCCTAAGCTGGGGAGAGATAAGGACGCCAGACCCAATAAGCCAAGGGACGAGCATTCGTGATGGATCCAGCCGGTGCTCGTAAGGAACCTGATGTGGTCAATGGTACGTTCCTTATAAATAATCATCCTGCTACCGTTCTATTTGATACTGGAGCAACTGCTAGTTTTGTCTCTAGCGCTTTTAGGCCTTTGATTGACTTGAGTGCATGCGTCCTGACTGATACGTTTACCGTAGAGTTAGCTAACGGTAACATCTTAGAAACTAATGAAGTCATCAAAGATTGCTTAATGAACCTAGAAGGTAGTACATTTAAGATAAACCTGATGCCTATTAAGCTAGGAGGATTTGATGTGGTTGTTGGCATGGATTGGCTGGCTAAGAATAGAGTCGAAATCGTGTGTGATGAGCGCGTACTTAGGATACCATTGAACGACGGGAAGGTGTTAGTTGTTCATGGTGAAAGATGTAACACGCTATATCCTATGATATCCCATTTGAAGGCAACCAAGAGTCTTGTGAAGGGATGCCCAGCTTTCATAGTTTACGTGATGAAAGCCAAAGAGGAAAAGAAGATTGAGAATATACCAGTGGTTTCGGAATATCCGGAAGTATTTCCTGAAGACCTACCGGGACTCCCTCCGACTCGTCAGGTTGAATTCCAAATAGACCTATTGCCTGGTGCTGCACCGGTAGCCAAAGCACCGTACCGACTTGCCCCTCCCGAGATGAAAGAACTAATGCTACAAATCCAAGAGCTACTCGACAAGGGGTTTATACGACCAAGTGTGTCTCCATGGGGTGCCCGGTGCTATTCGTGAAAAAGAAGGATGGGACCCTACGTATGTGTATTGATTACCGGGAACTAAACAAACTGACAATAAAGAATCGTTACCCTCTTCGAGAATCGATGACCTATTCGATCAACTGCAGGGGGCAAGCTACTTCTCCAAAATAGACTTAAGGTCAGGGTACCATCAACTGAAGATAAGAGAGGAAGATATCCCCAAAACAGCCTTTAGAACTAGATATGGACATTATGAGTACCTGGTTATGCCCTTTGGACTGACTAATGCACCAGTGGCATTTATGGATCTCATGAACCGAGTGTGCCGCCCATATCTAGACAAATTTGTGATTGTATTTATCGACGACATCCTGATCTACTCCCGTGGAAAGGAAGAGCATGAGAAGCACCTTAGGCTGATTCTCGAGTTGCTCAAGAATGAGCAACTATATGCCAAGTTCTCCAAATGCGAATTTTGGATGCGGGAAATCCAATTCCTAGGGCATGTCGTAAACGAAGACGGAATTCAAGTGGATCCTTCAAAGATAGAGGCCATTAAGAATTGGAGAATTCCGGAAACTCCTACCGAGATAAGGCAATTCCTTGGATTGGCCGGATACTATAGAAGGTTTATCAAGGACTTCTCGCGTATTGTACAACCGTTAACTGCCTTGACCAAGAAGAATACAGCTTTTGAGTGGGAACAAGAGCAGAACGAAGCATTCAAACACTCAAGGAGAAACTATGTAGTGCACCCATCCTCGCCCTCCCAGAAGGAGTTGAAGATTTCGTGGTCTATTGCGACGCCTCGCGTCAGGGACTGGGATGCGTGCTAATGCAGCGTAACAAGGTAATTGCTTATGCATCCAGACTGCTGAACGATCATGAGAAGAACTACACAACGCATGATCTAGAATTGGGTGCCGTGGTATTTGCACTCAAAATGTGGAGGCATTACCTCTATGGCACGAAGTGCATCATTTACACTGACCATAGAAGTTTGCAACACATTCTTGATCAGAAAATGCTAAACATGCGTCAGAGAAGATGGGTTGAGCTATTGAATGATTACGAATGTGAAATCCGCTATCATCCCGGCAAGGCCAATGTAGTGGCGGATGCCTGAGCAGGAAAGAAAGAGAAAAACCCCTTCGTGTCCGTGCCTTAAGGATGAGTGTGTATACTGACCTTATTGCGAGACTAAAAGAAGCTCAAGGTGAAGCGCTAAAGGAAGATAATTTAGCAGGGGAGTTGTTAACAGGAATGGAGAAGCGGTTAGAACTGAGCAACGATGGTATATATAAATATGAAGGAAGAACATGGGTACCAAAGTACGGGGGAATTAGAGAGGTGATCCTAGACGAAGCCCATAAATCTAGGTACTCGATTCACCCCGGAAGTGACAAAATGTGCCAAGATCTAAAGGCACTTTTCTGGTAGCCTGGAATTAAGAAATCAATCGCCTTATACATTGGGAAGTGTTTAACATGCACCATGGTGAAGGCTGAAAATCAAAAACCGTCAGGAACGTTACAACAGCCTGAAATTCCAGAATGGAAATGGGATAACGTCACAATGGATTTTGTTACAAAACTACCCAGAACTTTCAGGGACATGACGCCATCTGGGTAATAGTTGACCGGTTAACCAAATCGGCTCACTTCTTGCCGATTCGAGAGGACAACGACCTGACGAAGCTGGCCCAACTGTACATCGATGAGATAGTGACCAGGCATGGGGTGCCAATATCAATCATCTCCGACCGTGATAGTCGTTTCACTTCTCGTTTCTGGAAGTCACTCCAGCGGGCCCTAGGAACCCGTCTGGATTTAAGCACTGCTTACCACCCACAAACTGACGGTCAGAGTGAAAGAACCATCCAAACCTTGGAAGATATGCTAAGGGCTTGCGTGATTGACTATGGAGGGAACTAGGATAACCATCTTCCTCTAATAGAGTTCTCCTACAACAATAGTTATCACGCAAGTATAAAAGCAGCTCCCTATGAAGCCCTATATGGCAGGAAATGCCGATCACCGTTGAGTTGGAATGAGATCGGGGATAGTCAAGTAATGGGACCCGACATTGTGATAGAGACCACCGACAAGATATTTAAAATTAAGGAGCATTTAAGAGCTGCCAGAGACCGTCAGAAGAAATATGCTGACAGAAGGCGAAAACCTTTAGAGTTTCAAGTGGGTGACAGGGTAATGCTAAAAGTAGCACCATGGAAGGGGACTGTGAGGTTTGGAAGAAAAGGAAAGCTAAGCCCGAGATATATAGGACCATTTGAAATACTAGCGAGAATTGGCCCCGTGGCGTATCAATTAAAGCTACCGCAGGAACTAGGCCACATACATGACACCTTCCATGTGTCAAATTTGAAGAAGTGCATGGTAGACAAAGCCATGGAGTTACCCCTGAAGGAAGCAAGGATTAATGACAAGTTGAACTTCATGGAAGAGCCTGTAGAGATTACTGACCAGCTGGTCAAGAAACTCAGGCGAAGTCGCATACCCAAGGTCAAGGTAAATGGAATTCTAGGCGAGGACCTGAATTCACTTGGGAGCGAGAAGACGAGATGAGAAAGAATTACCCACATCTCTTCAGACCCACCCGTTCCGGAACTTATCGAAGCTAAAATTTCGGGACGAAATTTCCTAAACGGTGGGAGAATGTAACAACCGACCTCCAGGTCATAACCCTAACCTTTAACCCCTCCCGCATCATTATCCATGCAGTTAATATTAATGCAATATCACTATTACTATTACTATCAGTGTTATTATTATTATTGCTATTATTGTCATTTTTGTTATTTCATGTGCCATTTTGCATGAATTTGTCAGTTCTAGCCTTAGCATAGAATAACTTCGCGTTCCGGGAAAGTTAATTTGTCACCCTTGCAATTGAATTTTAATTGAAACAATTAAAGTGTGTGCATACACACACAATTCACGGTTGAAACATATATATATACAAGCCTAACGTTTAACAATTAACAAGTGATACCATCTAAAATACTACCCAACACCACAAAATAATACTACACAATACCCTTTTTACAATTAAAATTTAAAAATAATACCCCACTAGATGCCATGTTCGGCCGCCCCCACACCCACCAATCCACACCCACACTCTCCACTACACACCACCACTTCTATCCCCCATTCCTCTTGCATGCATTTCCTTACAACCCACAAACACACTCCTCTCATTTCTCTCCCTCTCCTCTCGATTTCACCTAGAAAACACACACATTCACCACGGTTCCTCTCCATTCCAGCCCTCCAAATCGAAGAAACAACCGCAACCATCATCGGCCAAGCCTCAACAAGCAAGAAGGTGCTACCTTGTGAACTTTGGTGCACGGTCCTTGCAACTTGACATTCTCCAGCCTTTGTTCGAGATCTCCAGATCATTCTTGTCCCTCTACACTCTCCAAATCGTGAACCACACAAAGAGTAAGGTTCATCACACCCGAAACAAGCTATGTCATGTGTTTTCCTTCTTTAATCTACCAAAAACCTTACATTCTTTATTCTAACAGAAATTACTGCTATCACCTTGTTCTTGAGGAGCTTCTAACATCCCTGAAGGTATCTTATTCAATATATTGGTCATTCTATGGGTGGAACACGATTTACACCTAGAAAACCCTTTTTGGGTAACTTTGACACCCATGAACTTTATGTTTTGTAACCCTCCGTAACCAAAGCTTGGGATCTGCTTAGAAATGATTTTAAACCTTCTAACAACCTGTTTTGAAAGTTACTAAACGATTTGGTGGTGAATGGGTACAACTAATATGTTTTACACATGTGTAAAGGACTAAAATGGTAAAAATCTCCCAAATACAAGCTTATATTATGGTTACATGGTAGATCCGTGTATTAGTACTGATTTTCAGTAGGTTTTGGATGTTATTGGGCATATGAAATGTTTTCAAAAGCTGAAAAATTAAAATAGTAGGGATTATAGGCATTTTGGACTTATTCGGGGACCCGAAAAGGTGGTAAATTGACTTTGAGGACTTAGGGTATAACCATGTTAAAAATAATTCCAGGCTCTAAAAAGGTTAAAAAAGTGAAATTGGTCGAATTTGTGGTTAAATGGGTCTAAGAACAATTTAAATGAAATTTTTAGTTAAAAACGGGCCTTAACCGAGTGATTTTTGGAAGAAATTCATGGAAATACAAGAATAAACCTAAAATCTATGGGAAACTTGTTATTTCAGTAAGATTAGAACTTTAAGACTTAAAGATGGTGAAAAATTGGTCAAACATGATTTCGAGCGATCGGTTTCGGGTAAAAACGCGCTTTAACGGGTCGAACTTAAAAACGAGACTTTCAACAAAAAGGGCTTAAGAATACATTCTTAACAGATTATAAAAACTTATTAAAAGTCCTTAATATAATACTTCAAGTTTTAAGACATAAAATTATAAGGTTTAATACTTAACCGTTAAAAACCCCGGTTTCACCGTAACCGGTAACGTAAAAACACATGTTTACCAACTAAATTCTAGAGTTCTAAAAATTGGAAGTTTAACTTGATTAAGATGTATTATTTAACTCCAAAATCTTTATTTTGTCAAAAAGGCCATTAAATTTAAAGAAACAAACTTTAGGGTAGAAATTGTAAAATTCTGAAACTTGAGGGGCTAAACTGTAAATTCTGCCAAAACTCCATAGAACAACCCTATGAACATGTAATCACTTGGTAACTTAATTTAACTGGTATCAAAGACCTAATAGTGTAAAAACCTATAATTATCCATAAGAAACCATGACTTACTATTAAAGGAAACTTTCTAATGCAAGCCTTGGCAAATCTAAACTAGTTGAACATTTAACCCCTTAACACATTATTATCTACCTCGTTTGACCTTAGAATTAGTGGCTCAACACTTAATCTTGTTGGTAGGGTGCTAAACTTGAAACCTTCCCGTACACGAAGAACCCGTTACTTGAAGCTCTAAGGTGAGTTCTAGTGTCCCCTTTTTACTACTGTTTTTGGGGTGAAGCATGCTCTGTTTAAACTGAACTTTTCTGTGCTATAATATGCTGCTATATGTTGTGGAAATGTTAGAACCTGCTTTTACTTTTATCACGATCATTAATTCTTGTGTGAACCGCTTGTTTTATATGGGTAGATCTACTTGGGGAATCCCCCATACACAGTGCCTTCCTTGATGAACGGGAAGGGTACCACACTGAGATCCTGCGGGGTCGTTTGTGGCATGTGACAAGTTTTAATAAGATACTAAGGTGAACCATCCGGCAGGTATGGTCCACCATATGAGGCTCAGTTCTTCCTTCGGGATTAGCGGTATAATATAACTTTAGAAGAGGCTAGCCGGGACTGAGTGCAGGGTTGATTGTGATCCCCACAACAATGATACTATGATTTATGATTTTTAAAGCAAATGTGGATTCTTTTGAATCCTTTTGTTTTTGAACTTTAAGCACTTGAATTCACCAACTTTTTAGTTGACACAAATTTCTTTTGAGCATGTTTCAGGTAATCCTTGAAGGGAGTCTAGCTGTGTAGAAGACTTGACCTAGCACCGTGACCCATGGCATTGGCTTGTTCTTATTTTCAAACAATTTGGGCTTATTTTTATTTACTTATTGGGAACAATTTGTACTGTTGAATCATGCACTCGTATGGGTGGCTAGACCCACATCTAGCCGTTATTTCTTTAAACTGTAATGCCATGTGATGTTCTCTCCTTTTGTGCTCTTACGATGGTTTGTTTCCGCTGCCATATTTTGTTACTAGTCTGTGACGTCCCCCCTACCTGGCCCGGGGTGTGACATAGAGCTCTGCTGCGGAGAGACATAGTGTCTTGGATGTTTGCCACAAATCCAACAGATGGTATGTCACTATGATGGTTCAAATGGATCAATGTTGTGATGATATTGTACTACAATGACAATCAAACATAAGTATCGAACACAAGCAATTACTCAAAATCCATAGATTCATGATAACAAAAAGCTTAGGATACAAAGTGTAAGGGGAGTTAGATTATTCAGATCTGTTCTCATGTTTTGTATCTACCCTACACAATACATAAAACTATCCTATTATACTATCAAAGAAAATAAGAAAACATATATTTAAAAAATAAGTCCCTATACTATGACAAAACACAAAAGACAAAGCTTATCTTTAAGGGCTCTAACAATACTCCCCTTAAGATTGACATTGTCTTCAGTCTAACATGAACTGTTCTGGTTCATCTTTGATCTTAAACACGGGCTTTTCTTTGTAGAGTTCCAACCTCTCAAAGTCTTCTTGATCGCAGACTTGAAATTCTTTCAGAGATTCTATGATCGCTCAGGTTCAAGTTCTCATAAAGGACTGAGCATATTTTGTGAGCTTCCACCATCATCTAAAACATGAATCGGTGAATCAACAACAGCTTTGATAACCTTAAGTGAAGACTCCTCGGCAATCACATCTCTTGTGGTACAGGCTCAATCACATCAACATTATGAAAAACAAATTCAATTTGTTGTTGTTCATTTACTTCATCAATATCTTATTAACATTATTGAATCATCACCATCATTAACATCTTCATTAACTATACCTATATATCACATGGATTAACAGGTAACAATCAAATGATAAATGTATGGATGTATTGGATGAGAGAATAAGTGATCAGAGTGTTTTGAGTTTGTTAATGAGTGAATGAAAAACTACAAGTGTTGCGCATGAGTCCTATGAAGGCACACGAGGGTAAGTTTCATACTAAATATTCAGACGATGAGCACTATGCAGAAGCTTAGCCACTGTTCAGGCGC
>JACCIY010000166.1:0-58849 GCA_025506505.1 Flaveria sonorensis
CGGGGTACACGACAAGGATCCCATCTCGTAGCAACACCCCGACTCATGTCCGAAGACTGATACTGTGTCGGGGCCTGTAAATAAACCCCCGACTAAGTCCGAAGACTAACACAGTATCGGGGCGAGCAACAAGACCTCATCTCTTTCACATGCCAAACTGTCTCATGCAATACCCCCGACTCATGTACGAAGACTGATACTGTGCCGGGGCCTGTAAACAACCCCGACTCATGTCGAAGACTGACACAGTACCGGGGTACGCGACAGGATCTCATCGTACGTTACTTCCATTCTCATCATTCGTTATCTTTCACTTTCGTTACATAATACTTTACGTACATTCTTACATCATACCACGTAAAGTCATAACATCATACATAACATATTACATAACATAATACGTACATTTTGAAAACCGTTAAACATGGAAAGATAACACATCACACACCTCATAATCATCAATCATCATGCATAGCACATCAAACACAAGCCTCACATCACAACAGAACCTATCTCAACCAATACCTCATAAAATCCTCAGAAATCCCTAAGTCCAAAATGAAGAACAGTTGGACATCTCAAGCGCATGAGCATAAAAATTCTAAGGAAAACAGCCTAGGCGCATTACCACTATGCAGGCGCATCACCCCTGCTTAGGCGCATTAACACTTAGGCGCATGTGCACTCTTGGCGCATGGGCACTGCTGGGGCGCATGGGCACTGCTGGGGCCCATGGCCAACACTTAGGAGCATGGGCAACTCTAGGCGCATGGGCCACTGTTCAGGCGAATGGCCTACACTTAGGCGCATGGGCAACTCTGGGCGCATGACTACTATTTGGGCGCATGATCTTGGGTGCATGAGGTTACTTGGGCGCATGACAATAATTCAGGCGCATGGGAACATTCTGGGCGCATGACCAACAAACAGAATTATAACAAATTCTACCATCTACCCCCAAACATCGGCCTAGCACATCCTAACACAGATCTACATGCTACCAACACTAAAACATGCTAAACATCAAACATACCTCAAAACAGCCTTAAAAACATACAACCACAGAACAACGGTCGAACAACAAAGCTGAAAACCCACGGGTATTTCAAAAATCTTTTGCTCGGTATGCATAATAGCCCCAAACACTTCGAAAATCAGAAAAAGAGGAGTTCTAGAACTCCACCTGAAGCAACCTTCGAGCAACACACTTCCACCTGCAAATTCAGCTCCTAAAACCCACGAAATCAAGCACTTAGCACCACAAATCTCGGCCTAGAAGCTGAAAATTTGGTTGAAACCAAACATTAACCCAAGAAAACTCACCTTCAAGAAGATTTCAGCTTCTTCTCTCTCTAAAACCGGTGAGGTTTTCTTTTCTTCTTCTTTCTTTTCTTTAACCGAGGACAAGAAAAGTGGGTAGTGGGGGCATGGGCAGCCATGCCTTCTTTTTAATATAATGATATTAAAGTTTGCACATTGCACAACTTTAGTCCCTCAACTTGGGTTATTTATCTTTTCTTTCTTTGTACTTTTATTTTCTTTCTTTTAATAAATTTGGGTGTTACAAGTCCGCCCCCCTTATATAGGTTTTGTCCCGAAACCTGTCTCTTCTCGAATGATTGCGGGTAATGCTGTCTCATCTCTTCCTTGATATTCTACGTAGGCTTAGACCCCTTCTGGCTCCCCTGTATTTACCAATGAAACCACCCTTCTCCTTAGCTCTTCTCCTTCTATCAGTAATGCCACTGGTTGTTCCACGTGGTTGAGTCGTTCGTCCATCTTGGTATTCTCTAGTGGCACGATCATATCCTCCTCGGCTAAGCACTTTCTTAGATGAGATACATGGAATGTCAGATGAATTCCACTTAATCATCGGGTAGCTCCCGTCGATAGGCCACTTCTCCCACCTGAGCAACAATTTAGAATGGCCCTATATACCTCGGTATTAGCTTTCATTGCTTTCGAATCGGATGATCCCCTCTCCAAGATGAGGCCTTCATCATTACTCTATCACCATAGGTTGGCACCAAACTCTTGTCGGGCACGGTTGATCAAACCACCTTCTTACAACACTCGGCGTTTGCCTCATAGGCTGCTAGCAATTCTACCCAAGGCACATATCAATCTACCTACGTTCGTCCTGAATAGTCTAGTAGGAAACACGTGCTCTTCCAATTCTATCGCACGATCCTCTAGGGCATCAGGCAACCTAGTGGACTTAAGAATAGCAATTTCTACATCGAAGGGCTCACCGACCTTCCTACTCCTAACGTGCAACTTATCACAGAAGGCAGCAGGATGAAACTACTACTAGCACCACAATCAAAGCACAGATGCACAAATTTAATTTACTAGAAACACACATGACCTCATGTTGGAGTCCGCTTTAGCCTCCTCCTGGTCATAGCGAATGCTCTGACCTTCATCCTCTGCTCCCTTTCCTTGCACCAGAGCTTTCTGCCCTCGACTTATTGCAGTCTCTGCTCATGTGTCCAGTCTCGTCACAGTCGTAACATTTAGCCATGTGGCACTCCCTTGCCCTGTGGCCCTCTTTCCCATATTGAAAGCAGATGTTCAGTCCCCACTTGCACTCCCCCTCGTGGCCTCTACCACACTTCTTGCATGCTTCTTCCCTCCCTGTTACCATCCACCGATCATCGATCCTCAACGTTTTACCTCCTGCCACAAATCCACCATCGTTACCCATCCTTCCATTCATATTCCTAGCATAGCCCTTCTTTCTCTTCATCCACTATCGCCACCGCCTCTCGCTCGTCATACAGCCTCCCCGCTAGGTCGACCACCGACCTAAACGTACCTGGTCGGGCAGCGATCAGATGTCTGCGGATATCTGCCGGTAGACCTTGAATGTACCTCTTGATCTTTCATGACACAGGCGTCACCTGATCTGGCACCAGCCTTTCCATCTCGTTGAACTTCATTGTATACTGTTGGTGTGTCATCGTTCCCTCCTCCAACTGCAGGAACTCTCTCTCAACTTTGTCAAGCTTCCTATGAGGGCAAAACTCCTCAATTACCAACCTCTTCAGCTCATTCCACCTTATCTTCCCGACTGCCCTGGTACCCTTAGCTTGAACAATGTTGTCCCACCAGCACAAGGTCGAGTCCACAAATGAGTGGTTGCGAACTTCACCTTCTGATCCTCGCGACACTCGCTAATGTCTAGTACCGCCTCCATCTCCCTTACCCAACGATGAGCAGCAGCCGCACTCCATTCCCATCAAACGTAGGGGGTTGCATCTCTGGAATGCCCCGTAGCTGCATCCCTTCACAGTTTCCCGCACAGCTTCCTCCTCCTCTTCATCGTCACTGGAGACAACCATTTCAGTCTCTGGTTGCTCCCTTCCCCTTAAACCTCCTTCCTCGCCTCGTTGTCTAGCAGTCTTCCTCTTCTCAGCCTCCTTCTTCTCATCCTCCTTCACATCTCTAATAACCTCGGTCACTACAGTCAGCAGAATCGTCTGCATGACCTGATGAACCTCCTCAACCACCGCCTCCTTCATTGAGGCTCTCAGATTAGCACTCTCGTCCTCACCGTCCTGGTGACGAAGCTCAGGCTCTTTAGGAGCCGTCTTAGCAGTCTTAGCTCTGCTCCTCGTGACACGCGGTCTAACACCACGTCCACCACGACCTCCACCTCGCGAAGCCTCAGAAGACCTACCACAAGCCATCTAAACACTACAAGATTCAAACACCAACACGGTCATTCAAGGTAATAGCTCAGTTGATGTCAAGTATAGTAAGTCCCTAATTACAGTGGCCAGGTGTGATTAGCCACTTACTTTACTCTTCATTCCCCTATCATTTCCTATCCTGACTACATCAGTATCTAAATCTACACAAAAGCACATAAACCACATAACACGCGCACATAATTCCCCTTTTCATTAACTTACATAAAACGTTCACGTAAAACCTTTACCTGCAGGCAAGTAGCTACTAGGACTGGCATCCCTTTCCTTTCTTCCCATTCTCAGTTTAAGTTTAGGTTCTTTTGAAAATGTTTACCCAATTCTCTTAAACTTTGGCTCTGATAGCAACTTGTAAGGCCTCATTTCCGGGACGCTTACAGCTGGACCGTCATCGCATAAAATATTTAAATCATACATTACTTTTGCAGCGGAATTTAAAACTTTCATTAATAATTTAAAACACATCATTTCATTACATCATTCGTTTACATTTCGAAATACAACATCATATCAAAATATGGATGCCAGACTCAATATGTCCCCGGTAGCTTATGCATCCATGTCTGCACCTCCTCACCATCAACAAATACCTGCCAACTATTATGCATACAAAAGTCAGCGACGCTAAGTGAGTTCTAGTTTTATAAATAAAATACTTTACTTTCGTTAAAACAACCTTTTACTTTCGATCATGATCACACATCATACGTACATGTTGATAATAATTATTATTATCTTCGTCATCGTTCATCAAGCAATATACTTACTATCAACCAAATCCTGCCTCATGCAATACCCCTGACTCATGTCCAAAGACTGATACTATGCCGGGGCCTGTAAACAAACCCCCGACTCATGTCCGAAGACTGACACAGTACCGGGGTACGCGACAAGAATCCCATCTCGTATGCAACACCCCCGACTCATGTCCGAAGACTGATACTGTGTCGGGCCTGTAAATAAACCCCCGACTAATGTACGAAGACTAACACAGTACCGGGGCGAGCAACAAGACCTCATCTCTTTCACATGCCATCCTGTCTCATGCAATACCCCCGACTCATGTCCGAAGACTGATACTGTGCCGGGGCATGTAAACAAACCCCCGACTCATGTCCGAAGACTGACACAGTACCGGGGTACGCGACAAGGATCTCATCGTAGGTTACTTCCATTCTCATCATTCGTTATATTTCACTTTCGTTACATAATACTTTTCGTACATTCTTACATCATACCACGTAAAGTCATAACATCATACATGACGTATTACATAACATAATACATACATTTTGAAAACCGTTAAACATGGAAAGATAACACATCACACACCTCATAATCATCACATCATCATGCATAGCACATCAAACACAAGCCATCACATCACAACAAAATCTCAACCAACTACCTCATAAAATCCTCAGAAATCCCTAAGTCCAAATGAAGAACAGTTGGACATCTCAAGCGCATGAGCATAAACATTCTAAGGAAACAGCCTAAGCGCATTACCACTATGCAGGCGCATCAGCCCTGCTTAGGGCATTAACAAATAGGCGCATGTGCAACTCTGGGCGCATGGGCACTGCTGGGGCGCATGGCCAACACATAGGCCCATGGCAACTTTGGGCGCATGGGCCACTGTTCAGGCGCATGGCCTACACTTAGGCGCATGGGCAACTCTGGGCGCTTGACTACTATTTGGGCGCATGATCTTGGGCGCATGAGGTTACTTGGGCGCATGACAACAATTCAGGCGCATGGGAATATTTTGCGCACATGACCAACAAACAGAATTATAACAAATTCTACCATCTACCCCCAAACATCAGCCTAGCACATCCTAACACAGATCTAACATGCTACCAACACTAAAACATGCTAAACATCAAACATAACCTCAAAACAGCCTTAAAACATACAACCACAGAACAACGGTCGAACATCAAAGCTGAAAACCCATGGGTACTTTAAAAATCTTTTGATCGGTATGCATAATAGCCCCAAACACTTCTAAAATCAGTAAAAAAAGGGGTTCAAGAACTCACCTGAAGCAAGCTTCAAGCAACACACTTCCACCTGCAAATTCAGCTCCTAAAACCCACGAAATCAAGCACTTAGCACCACAAATCTCGGCCTAGAAGCTGAAAATTTGGTTGAAACCAAACATTAACCCAAGAAAACTCACCTTCAAGAAGATTTTAGCTTCTTCTCTCTCTAAAACCGATGAGGTTTTCTTCTCTTCTTCTTTCTTCTTCTTCAACCGAGGATAAGAAAAGTGGGTAGTGGGGGCATGGGCGGCCATGCCCTTCTTTTTAAACATAATGATATTAAAGTTTGCACCTTGCACAACTTTAGTCCCTCAACTTGGGTTATTTATCTTTTCTTTCTTTGTACTTTTATTTTTTCTTTTTTTTTAATAAAATTCGGGGTGTTACATGCATTTAGCATATGCAACAAGCCTTTTAAACCCCTCGGTAGGCCCGAGTGGGCGAGTGAAGTCTCGTAAGGGTTTCTAGTGAACATACCCATAAAGTTCTCCGAGTTGCCTCCCGGAAAGCGCTAATTTTTAGGTCTTCAGCCAGACCGTACCTGATATAGTTATGGTGGTTTAAGTGAACATTTGCCTATCAAATTCCCAATAAATGCTCGGTAGTTGACATTCCATTTCAGTAATAGTTTCCCACTAATTGACATGCAAGCAAAGTAGTTATTGAGGAGCCACCTTTTGAAAACTCGTCCAATGTCTATTGGTGTTACCTTCTTCATCTTTGTCTTCAAATCTTCGGTAGGCATATGCAACAAGCCTTTTAAACCCCTCGGTAGGCCCGAGTGGGCGAGTGAAGTCTCGTAAGGGTTTCTAGTGAACATACCCATAAAGTTCTCCGAGTTGCCTCCCGGAAAGCGCTAAGTTTTAGGTCTTCAGCCAGACCGTACCTGATATAGTTATGGTGGTTTAAGTGAACATTTGCCTAACAATTCCCAATAAATGCTCGGTAGTTGACATTCCATTTCAGTAATAGTTTCCCACTAATTGACATGTAAGCAAAGTAGTTATTGAGGAGCCACCTTTGAAAATTCGTCCAATGTCTATTGGTGTTACCTTCTTCATCTTTATCTTCAAATCTTCGGTAGGCATATGCAACAAGCCTTTTAAACCCCTCGGTAGGCCCGAGTGGGCGAGTGAAGTCTCGTAAGAGTTTCTAGTGAACATACCCATAAAGTTCTCCGAGTTGCCTCCCGGAAAGCGCTAAATTTTAGGACTTCAGCCAGACCGTACCTGATATAGTTATGGTGGTTTAAGTGAACATTTGCCTAACAAATTCCCAATAAATGCTCGGTAGTTGACATTCCATTTCAGTAATAATTTCCCACTAATTGACATGTAAGCAAAGTAGTTATTGAGGACCACCTTTTGAAAACTCGTCCAATGTCTATTGGTGTTACCTTCTTCATCTTTGTCTTCAAATCTTCTTTCCCAACTTTAGTGGTTGGAGTAGTCTGCATAGGAGAAGGGTCGGGATAAAGTAGATTTACATTCGAATTTGACTCCTCCAAAAGAGTTATGACTTCAACTAATTGTAAACAATTAGATTCAAGCTCAGGAAGACCCATAACTTCTTCACTATCAACCATGATATCACTAGCCAACTCACCTTGCTCTTGTTTAAGTTTGGCCACATCCTCAGCAAGTTGGCCAACCTGCTTAACTAAAGACTCAAATGTTTTGTCTCTTAGCTTGTCCTCTTTCTTCATTTCCATCATCATGTTCATGATTGCATCAAGCTTAGAATTTATTGAATCTTGAGTATCGTCGTATGCAGACTAAGGGTATTCATGAAATTAGTCGTCGTACTCCTTTTGATAACTTGAGAAATGTGGCATCTGAGGTTCATAGTTGGTAAAATTTTGTTCTTGGGCATAATGGTAATCCATATCTACATGATAATATTCTTAATAATTTGACGATGGAAGTGGTTCAAAGTGTGAATCATATGATGACATCTCTTCATCTTCATAGTCTGCTCTCACATATCCCTTTTGTCGCCTATATTCAAAACATCATCTCTCTACGTTTCCATATTTGCTCTCTAACAATGAACAATGTTGAACCCAATGACAATGGCTCCTACAACAAATACATGGATCATAATCATCATCACTATCCCAATCCATGATTTTACTAAGCCTGCAAAGAAATTACCATACACAAACAACTACAATACCCAAGGTAAAGACAAATAAATAAAGCAAATAAAAAAATACTTTTGATTTTTTTTTCACTTATTTTTATTTATTTTATTTTATTTTTACTTTTATTTTTATTGTTTTTTGAAACAAAAACAAATAATAACACGAAAACCAATCAAATCAAATAACACAAAACGCACTTGCTCCTCGGCAACCGCGCCATTTTGATGACCTGTCGTAGGGGTCATGCAAAAACCTAATCAACCTAGGTAGCTAGGGTAAGTCAGGTATCGTATCCACGGGGAGCATGTGGTTAGTGTTACACAATTCGTTTGATTATTTAATTAAGTTACTTAACTAAACTAAATTATTGAGCTACTTATACTATTGCCTCTTGGCTGTAAAAATTAGATTTTAAAATAATTAACAAGTGAACTAGGAAAACAAATTGCGAGTAATGAAAATTAATTAAGAAGACAATTATGAGAAATAGTAATCCACCCCGGGATCAAGGGTTGGTTTTCGGTAATTGTTTAGACCAACTTGGTGGAAAATCCTTAACGGGGATTCTATGCCTATAATGATTAAATGATATTGATAATCAAGACTTAATGAGTCTTAGTACACAATACCAATTCAATTAATAACCAAAACTTTGCAACCATATAACTCGCGCAAGATTATATAACATTCAAATAAAGGTTAACTAAAACGATTGTTTAAATAATCAAAACATAAGTTAAACTTATAAAAGAACTTAACGGGTTCTAAAGTTTAATCTCAAGACAAGTTGAACACGAACAAAAACCTAATCACACAAAACCTATTACCCGAAGTAGATCACGAGAGGGTTCGCCGCTCATTGTTCTTGAATGATCTTCAAAATCGTTGTTGATTTGCATAATAGATGATTGTATGTTGTTTTAGAGAGGTGGAATGGTGAATTAATGGCCTAAGAACTCTCAAAATTCGTCTCAAAACGTTTTAAGTCGAATGAGGGGCAAGTGGTGGGTGAAACCTAACAAAAACACGGTTTTATAGGTGTTCCAAGGTGGCCCTAGCGTAGGCTACCCAGCCAGCGTAGCCTACGCTGGGGTATATTCTGCTGATTTTTTTCTTGAGCTGGCGTAGCCTACGGTGGCTACAGTAAGCTACGGTGGAAGCCTTTCTGCTGCACTTTGAATCTTTTTTCTTGACCTATCCACTGACTTGTCTCACCATGTAACCTTCAAACTTTCTTGTTTTACCTACAAAATCACTTCCAACTCATAGTTAACCTATTCAACTTAATCACATGCATATAAACGAATAATTAATTGTAATATTTAACGTTTATACACTTAAAACACTATTCCAATACACTCATATCATCCGCCCACCGTTTAGGGGAACCCACCACCTAAAGGCCTACTGTGGTATAACCCCTGGACCACTTAGAGCATATTGCACCAAGTGAGACTCAAACCCATGATCTTCACTTTTGAAAGACATGGGTGTCTCCTAGCAAACCAATAAATTTAGGACTCATTGGCAATTAAGAGGTGATTTGATTAGATTTTCTTCTTGACTCGATAAATTATAGTAATCCTAAATCAAGGCACAAATTTTTTTTGACCGTATGCTTATACCAATCATAATTTCTTTTTATAGCAATCCACGTGAGGCGGTTGCATTGTGTTAGATGATAATATCAAATTGAGAAGTTTTAAGTGAAATAAGTTGGGTTCATGTTGTTCTGTAATGCTAGGACCATTGGTTTTGTTCATATCCTTCAAAAGGAAGGACTCATTGGCAATTAAGAAATGATTTGATTAGATTTTCTTCTTGACTCAATAAGTTGTTATAGTAATCCTAAATCAAGGCACAAATTTTTTTTGACCGTATGCTTATACCAATCATAATTTCTTTTTATAGCAATCCGCGTGAGGCGGTTGCATTGTGTTAGATGATAATATCAAATTGAGAAGTTTTAAGTGAAATAAGTTGGGTTCATGTTGTTCTGTAATGCTAGGACCATTGGTTTTGTTCATATCCTTCAAAAGGAAGGACTCATTGGCAATTAAAAAATGATTTGATTAGATTTTTTTTGTTCATATCCTTCAAAAGGAAGGACTCATTGGCAATTAAGAAATGATTTGATTAGATTTTCTTCTTGACTCAATAAGTTGTTATAGTAATCCTAAATCAAGGCAAAAAAATTTTTTGACCGTATGCTTATACTAATCATAATTTCTTTTTATAGCAATCCACGTGAGGCGGTTGCATTGTGTTAGATGATAATATCAAATTGAGAAGTTTTAACTGAAATAAGTTGGGTTCATGTTGTTATGTAATGCTAGGACCATTGGTTTTGTTCATATCCATCAAAAGGTGTTTCTGGATGTTGTTATGTTGTCCCGAAGTGATTTTGATTTTAGGATTTATCATTACTGCCAAAATTGTCATTAAATGGATGTATATTGATTCAAGATTTACACATGTATGCATCTTTTATACTCCAAGGCTTTGTCTTATATTATTTGACTTGTTTTTGTTATTTTTGTCAGTTCTTTTACCTTTTATCTTATCATTTGTCCTAATCACTTTAGGGCAAAGCATAATAAGAGAATACTCTTGATGAGAAAATTGATATAATGTTAAATGTCTAGACTATTACACCGAGCTTGTTTTTTCATAGTGTAATTCTAAACTTGCCATGTCTAGTCAAATTTAGAGAAGATGGAATTGTTAACTTCATAATTTCATAATAAACACTTAAATTATTCAAATAAAAGATTGTTAAAATTAAAACAAAATGTTAAGTTTGAACTCAATTCGGAGAATGGTAATGCGGCCCTTTAATGGGTCTTGTAACTTTAAATGTAGAAGCTATTTACCTTTGATCAGTTAAGTTAAGTATGATTTTTTTTCCTTTAGTTTCATTGAATTTTAGATTGATCAGTTTTGAACCATTTCTTTATGAATAATGAAATTGCTTTTATGAACTAACTTAGCTTAAAAACCAAATATTATGTTTTCAAATAATTTAAACAAATTACTGAAAACCATTAATAAATAATAAAATAAAATAAAAATAAAAATAATATCACATGATTTGTTAGGCTTTGTAGTTGAAGTATATGTTGGGGAGTGATGGTTGAAAAAACAGCCTGTTATTGATTGTTACAAGTCAGTAGGGATTGGGTTTAGCTATTGGAACAAAGGACCCTTCTTTTGCACATGAAAAGCACAACCCCACTCTTCCTTTTTCCACGTCCCTCAAGTATATATATTTTTATAAGGAATAAAGTATATTTGTTTTAAGAATATAATAATAATGACATGTAACATTTATGAAATTATTTTACCACATATATATGTTCTGGAAGTTGGTACACAGTTTTCAAAGTTTTCTTCAAGATTTTGTTTTGAATTATAAACATACACAATTGTAATTAATGTAATACTATAGATATATAAGTGCACAAAGAATTATGAACTTGCGCTTCCAATTTGTTTCATGAGCTTAACCAACTTCTAAACTAGAAACAAAATGAGTGAAATCACCTAAGAAATGTTAGGCTCTTTATTTACTTCATTGCTTCATCAATCACACCATGTACTAAAATTCTACAACCATATACCATTTAAAATTGAAACTCATATATGAGCTTTATAGAACAATAACAGTTCCGTATTAAGCAATTATTTATAAAAGTAAAATTATCAGAATTATTAAATAAGACATAATCATATCTTCATAAATCACACCACATTAGCTTTGTTTTAGGTGAAAAAAATTGGAACATGACAATGTTAGACAAAATAGGAAGGAGGTTTGGAACCGATTTGTGTGTTTTAATTATGTTTAGGGTGAGATGGTAGAGGTTGGTTATAAAAGGTATCACGACCAACGATAGTGATGATTAGATAAATGATGTAGGGGGGTTTGGTGCTGGGAGAGGATGTGATAAGGTAAAAAGTCTTGTCAGGGACATGGAATGATGGAGTGATTGATGTACGAGTTTGATACATGCATAAAGTGCGTGTAACTTTACATTTTTAGCAAATAATACTGATGTAGAACATGTTACCATCGGGCGTAGTCTACGACCACCACTACTTCATTTGGGCGTTTTAAACACCATAGGGTAGAGAGTAATGACAATTTTTAATGTGACCCTGTAGTCTACAGCCACCATACGATTTTTCATCATTTTTTGACCATATTTACAGATAAAAGGAAAGAGAGGGACGAAAATTAACAGTTGACAAAGTGTTTTTATCATCCGGTTCATGCCAATTGCTTTTAAAATCTACATTTTCATCATCAAAACCTCTCATCATGAGTGGCTAAATTCTACATGGTTGCATCCATGTTTAAGGTTTGAGTTATTTGACATTTAATCTGAACTGTAAGTGCATTTGACATGAATTTGCTTTGAAGTATTAAGTACTTAAGACTTTAAGTAGGTTCTTGTGTTGTTAGATGACTATGTTGAACAATTTGTTATATTGTACACTTTAGTACACTGTTTCTACTATTTGGCTTTCATCAATAATGAACAACGTGTGTTGTTTGACACCATCAGATAGTAGATTGATAATTGATAAGTATCTCTTTATTCAACATGAATTATGCAGTCTTGAATTGTTAATGATTGCTCAATTCGGACCTTAATGTGATCACTTCTTTAATTCATTAATTCATTTAAGTTTAATTGCATTCATTTGTGAATTTTCCCCTGTTCAAAAGTTAACCAACAAATTAAGTTTCAATTATGCATGTTTCTTTTTTTTTTGAACGGCCAACTAATTAAAGTCTGGCTACCCGGGGTACCCCAATGGTGAAAAGGCACCCCATACGCCCGCGATCACAAACAGTGTTGGGTAGCCCAAGCCCACCAACCACCAATTCCAGGGAAAACCCGCCACCCGAAGGCTCACTGCGGTAAAACCCGACCCACCAATAACATTTTGTTGCTAATAGAACTCCAACTCACAACCTCCCCTAAAGTATCAATTGAATCTATTCACGAGCTACTAGCCCTATATGATTCGACATCTTATTTTTTGTATCTATTTAAGGTGATTATGTTTACATACTCTTTATCTTTGATCAATTCTTTGACCTCAGTCAATGACCATTTTGTCCTAATGTGTACTGCACATGACATGCCATATTTTTTCTGTTCTTTTTTTATTTTTTTATTCTTTTATTTTTTCATGATTGTTTAGATAAAAGCTTGTTTACATTGTAAGTTTCACATGTAAACTATTTAATTAAATTCTGTAAGGGAAAAGACATGTAATATTCATGAAACCCTAAGGATGAACATTGCAATCTACTAATGCTTTCTTAAGGATGATTGTAATTACACCAGACCTTTTACTAAATCCACCAATTAATATGAAATTACTTAACGTATAAATTTTTTAACTTTTGTTATATAATGTTTTATTTAAAAACAAATATGGACTTAATTTTAGTTTTATAATGTACAAAATTTTCATTAATATGGTGTAGCAAGCTGTGGCCGAGCTTGAGCATTCATATAGCGGGGGCAGGGAGCGAAAATAATTTTTTTAAGGGTGGCGAACTCGATATATATAAAAATATTTACACTACAGGACCAAAAACTTACACTATCGGACCGAAAATTAACACTACTGACAAAAAAAAGAGGGGATCCCCCCGGACCCCTTATATCCTTTGCCCTTGCTAGCAACAAACTGCGTTGATTGTTTATAAACTTATTAAAAACCTTGATATTAAACTCGTCATGTACCAGAATATGGACTTAAATTAAGTTAGAGCATTCATAGTGGATTATTCATTTTTATCCATATAATTATACTAAAAATCAATACTTTTCATCTCTTTTTTTAATTAAATAATACTTTTTATACCCTTATCATTAATTTTTTCTCTCTACTCCACTCACAACAACTTTCAAAAATATTAAAAAATTTATAGGGATTGAACAGTGATTCCTCAAATATAACGATGATTAGTAATATTTTCTCTCATTCACTCACAACCAATCAAAACCATTTCATATAATGTATGAAACACGCTTATATTTTCAAGGATTCTACTGTGAGTGCTCTTATAAACGTCTAATATTTAACAATATAACATGGGCTTTCAAAGGAGGTAGTTACCACATTAATGTGTTCCAAACCTTTCAAGTGTGATTGTGTGTGGAGACAGTTTTTTTTTGTTTTTAAAATTAACGAGAGGAGAAACGGTGTTTGATGTCAGAAAAAGAAATGAGAGCGTAGGTAGAAGGAAAATAGGCGGTAAGATCAAACTGTCACACGTAGAGGTTTTTTTAATAAAATGTTTTAGTTTGGTTTGTCATTTTAGAAAATTTTAAAAATATACTTTATAAACCGATCAAAGAGTTTTATAGTATATATAATAACAACTTTTTTTTGTTAATTTCAAATTTGCATTTTGTTTGGGTAAAAATAAAATTATGGAATTATAAAGTGCTTTGTTTTATTTGCTTTTGATCGTATTGGACTAGTTTAGTTTCTAGTGTTTGGACCCTTGATACACACTAGCTTTAGTAAATCCGTGTATTACACGGGTTGAATAAATAAAATATTAGATATAATAAATATTATTAATTATAAAACGATATACTAAGACATGATATGATGGGAATTACGTATAAGTAATAGCTATATGTAATAAAACGATAATATGAATTTTTTAAATTTTTTTGTTTTTTTCAAAGATAAAGTAAACATTTTGTTATAAAATAACGTTTTAAAAATATTTTATTTTTAAAAGATTCCTTACTATAACTTCTTATTATAATTATCTTTTTATGAAAAAATTACTTTAAAGATACTAATTTTAAAATATTACGTATAAATAGTTTGATTTTTTAGAAAAAATATTTTTATAAAAAACTATTTCTATAGAAATAACATTAATAAAAAGATTTATTTCTTAATGTATTAAAAACTAATTATAATATAAAATGAATAAATAATATTATTAGTAATTAATGTAGTTATTTAATAAGAGAGAGAAACAATTTTTTTTTGATGAGAATGAATATGATGCTGACACGTGCCATCTTCATTTATCTTTTATTAGAGTAGAAATATGTTTATGATTAATGCTCAAGATAATTGTTATCTATCTTAAAATAGGAAATTAATCTAAGAACGAAAATGAGTACATTATCCTTTAACTTGAACACACGTAAAAGCATCCTCAACAACACAGGGGTGCTCTCATGAGAGCATCTACGAAAGACCAAAAAAGCCTCGTAGACATTCGACGGACGAGAGACATACAAATATCATACTAGGCGACCACGTCCATGGTTGTTTGTGGCTATGAAATCCATGTCAACGAACAACCGATGAGAGTGACTTTCAATAAGTAAATTACTATATTTATGTGATGTTAAAAAAAGAAATATCTTTTTATTATTTAAATATAAAAATACATTTAAAATAGGATAGCAAGGCAAACATAAGAATATATAATGATAGTTCTAATATGTTAGTTTTTACTTACAATAAAAAGCACACACATTTCAAATCTACTTTTAAATTACATAACTTGTTCACGATCGAATCTACACCCCCAGTATTTTGAAAATAAACACCACGCGACATACATAATTTAATATCTAAAACGTTAGATACTAAAAAATGCTAACATTGTTTTAGTTGAAATTATCTATGTTTGTTATATATCATCTCACTTATTTACATCTCATAGTTCAATTTCAATCAATTAATGACAATTGACTTGATATAATGCTAGACCACTAAAGATAACATAACATAAAATATGAAAATCAAACACATTTCAAACCACACAAACTCATTGACACCCTAAGAAAACACCATCAAAAAGCCGGAAAAACAAAAGAAAATAAAACCAAAAGGCGGCATGGTCGGTGCCATTATCACCGGATCTTTGCCATAAAAATCCAATTTTTATTATCTTTACAAGTATATACGCCTTCTTTCAGTCGCCATTGATGTATTCATACACCATCTTTTGAAGCTTTTCAATTTCATCACTTCAAATCACAAATCCTCAATAAAGTTAGAGAGAGAGAGAGAAAAAGAAAACAACCCATAAAACCCAATTATTATCTTTCTTTCCTTTTAGTACTATTTCATCTTTCTCTCTCTATTATATACTCACTTTGCCAGCTCCGTTTTCGTCTTCCTGTCATTCTACCGTTTCATCTCATCTAATCGTGCTCTATTGGAGGAAGAAGCGATAAAGATCTGAACCCAGGTGTGTTTTTCTTTAATTAAGCGATTAATCGTATGATTTTGCCTCTGTTTTTCGATTCTGTTGTGTAGATCTCTGTTTTTTGATGATTTGCAGTTGTTTTTATTTTGGTTTGGATCTCAATTTGATGATTTGGGACTTGAATTGACTGTTTGTTTACTTCTTTTGACATGAATTATGGTTCGAAATCAGTGGATGCAATCTTTTTTTGTTTTGATCTAAGTGGGATTTGTTCTTCTTAATATCGGCGATTAAGGTTGTTGATTGGTGTGATTGGTTGGATCTATTGATGGGTGCTGGAGAAAGATGATTGTATTATTGGGAGCAGTATGTCTTCTAGGGTATTAAGATGGTGCATCATGATGTGGTTTTTATGCTTCTGATGGGTGATGTGTGGTGTTGATTTGGAAGATAAGTTGGAAATGAACTTCATGGAAGTAACCCATTTATTGGGATGATTGATTGATTCTTTTGATTGGAGTGTGCTATTAGATGAGCTCAATTTCAATGGAAAAAATTGTATGAAGGGTTTTATAAGTTGAGAAAAATGATGAGCTGTTCTGATAAAAGAATTCAAATCGTAGCGGGCTTATGTGCTCACTTGTTGAAGCTATTTGTTACAGGTTGCTGTATTGTCTTTTATGATGAATATAGGTTCTATGATAACTGATAAGTATGGACATTTGATGTGAAATAGGTCAATAACAATGGGTAGATATAGAATTGCACTTTGATGATATTTAATGAGATCTAATTTCAATCAGAGGAATGAGCAAGAGCACCTCCTCTTCTGAAGAAACGTGCATACCTTGGAGCGAATCATTCTATTCCGTTTAAGCATTTTGCCAATTTAACAATAAGACCTCTCTTTTAGAAAACTTGCTTTATAATCTAGAAGTGTTATTTTCCTTTGAATTATTAGTTCGACATGCTGATGTGATTTTTGGAAGGTTGTTAGAATATTCGTATTCATTAAATCACATAAGTTGTACTTTGTTTGAACTTTGCAGCTACTTGCAATAAAGATTGCATCACGAGACTGTATTCTTATTTAAGTACGATAGAAGTTTAGAACGTTACATTATGTCTAGCTCTGCAAAAACTTTGGAACCAGCATTTCAAGGAGCCGGTCAGAGAGTGTATCCTTCCTGAATATGTTACCTTAAAGCATAAAAATCTGTTAATACATTGATACTATTAGTTTATTTGCATTTGTCATATTGGACATTCACTTAACACCTTGTAGAGGGACTGAAATATGGAGAATTGAGAACTTCCAGCCAGTACCATTGCCCAAATCTGATTATGGTAAATTCTACTCGGGTGATTCATACATTGTATTGCAGGTGCTAATTATATACAAAGGTTTTCTTAATGCTCCTTTATGTCCATGTTAATAGAATGTTTTAAATTTTACACTTTATTTAATTAATTGCAGACTACTTCTGGCAAGGGAGGTGCATATTTATATGACATACATTTCTGGTTGGGAAAAGATACTAGCCAGGTGCATATAATGTTTTAATTTTTTTTCTTTTGGATTTTCATGTTGTAATTTCTTAAGCGGATTTATTTCATAACATAAATCAGGATGAAGCTGGGACAGCAGCGATAAAAACAGTCGAGCTTGATGCAATTCTTGGTGGGCGTGCAGTGCAATATAGGGAACTGCAGGGTCATGAATCTGATAAATTTTTATCTTATTTTAAACCATGTATCATACCACTTGAAGGAGGTGTTGCTTCTGGTTTTAAGGAAACCGAAGAAGAAGAATTTCAAACACGATTATACACATGCAAAGGAAAACGAGTTGTCAAGTTGAAGCAGGTTTGCGATCACACCTGTATTTTTTTATTTATGTAAAGTTTTAATTCTTATATCTGTCTTTACAAATCTTTTTGAAAGTAAACTTTTGTTTTCTATTCAGGTCCCTTTTTCTCGATCCACTTTGAATCATGATGATGTCTTTATCTTGGACACTAAAGATAAGATCTTCCAATTCAATGGGGCAAACTCTAACATACAAGAAAGGGCTAAAGCATTGGAAGTTATTCAGTTTCTGAAGGATAAATATCATGAGGGGACATGTGATGTTGCAATTGTTGGTAAGACATTTGTATTTAATATGATTATTCCATTTATTTATGTTTCCAATTTATTGTATTCATCCTTTTCTATTACAAATTCAGATGATGGGAAGTTACAAGCAGAGGGGGATTCTGGTGAATTTTGGGTGATATTCGGTGGCTTTGCTCCTATCGGCAAAAAAGTTGTAAGTGAAGATGATATAGTTCCTGAGAAGACTCCTCCAAAACTTTATTGGTATAATTCCTGATCTGCCTTTCCTTTTTCATGATTAAGCGCATGGATCAAGTTTATAAAAACATTTATGGAATGTTTATCAATCACTCATGCTAACCTGCAATTCCTGTTTTCTGCAGCATTACTGAAGGTCAGGTCAAGGAAGTAGACGGTGAACTTTCAAAATCTTTGCTGGAAAACAACAAATGTTATCTATTGGATTGCGGTTCAGAGGTGTTCGTTTGGGTTGGGCGAGTAACACAAGTGGAAGAAAGAAAAGCTGCCATGCAGGCTGCTGAGGTAGGTCTTAGATGCGCCAAGCGGGTTGGGTAACAGGCTGAAACTGGCTAGGTTGGGCTGACACGTAAACAAAACTATCTCATTTTATAATAATTAATACGTTGGTTATGATTAATACAACAGTATTATTACAATGGTAATCTGTAATCTAAATTTTATAATATATCAGTTATTTATTCTCACTTGTAAAACCTTTTAGGAGTTCATAACAAGCCAAAATCGACCCAAGTCAACTCGTGTAACTCGGCTTATTCAAGGTTATGAAACACATTCATTCAAGTCAAACTTTGAGTCATGGCCATCAGGTTCAGCCCCTTCTGCTCCTGAAGAGGGTGGTAGAGGAAAAGTAGCAGGTAAATATTTTCTTTTGCTATGCAATTCTTACTGAAAGATTTTCGTTGTAGGGCATAAGTAATTGTGTTATTTTCTACGTTATTAGCTCTATTGAAGCAACAAGGTGTTGGCCTTAAAGGCCTTGCAAAAGCTTCTACCACTCCTGAAGAAGTCCCACCTTTGCTTGAAGAAAATGGAAAAATTGAGGTTTGATTGTCAACAATTTATGTGGCTTGTTTCTTTTTCTGGTATAAAAGCTTTATTTTTTACTCTTTGTGTTTTAGGTGTGGCGGATTAATGGCAGTGCTAAAACACCAATAGCAAAGGAGGACATTGGTAAATTTTATAGTGGAGACTGCTACATTGTTCTTTACACTTACCATTCTAGCGAAAAGAAAGAAGATTACCACCTCTGCTGTTGGATTGGCAAAGATAGCATCGAGGTACATACATGCTAAATGCGACTATTTGTTTTTCTTTCTTTTTTTTTGTGTTGTTTTATTTTCTATCCTTAAATTTGATCTATCTTTGAGATAACATGATCATATCTTGCAACATCAGGAGGACCAGAACATGGCTTCTCGGCTGGCTGCAACGATGTTTAACTCACTGAAAGGAAGACCAGTTCAGGTAGTGTAGTTATTATATCATTCTTTTTTGTTCCTAAATTTGAGTTACATTGTTGCAGTGATGATAAATAAAAATATTTATATGCAAAATCTACTATCTTTTTTCAGGGTCGTGTATATCAAGGGAAAGAACCACCACAATTTGTTGCCATCTTCCAGCCTATGGTTGTGTTGAAGGTACTTCCATGACAAATTTTAATTTCTGATATTAAAAATATTATGAAAATGACTAATGTTTTGTTGTTATTAGGGTGGGTTAAGCTCAGGTTACAAGAATTACATTGCAGACAAAGGATTAAACGATGAAACCTATAGTTCAGATGAAGTAGCCCTCATTCAGATATCTGGAACTTCAGTGCATAATAATAAAGCTGTTCAAGTAGAAACTGTATGATACACTTTCAAGTTACTCTTTTAATTTATTTATAGGGGTCATGTTATGTATTATGGCTTCTCTTTGCTCATTCTCACTTTTATTAATAATTTATTATCCTCATCTTCTTGAAATTTACGTGAACCAAGGCCTTACTGTATGTGTAATTATAATCTATTTCAGGTAGCAACCTCGTTAAATTCTTATGATTGTTTTGTTCTTCAATCTGGTTCATCATTATTCATCTGGCATGGAAACCAGAGTACTGTTGAGCAGCACACCCTGGCTGCTAAAATTGCTGAATTTTTGAAGGTAGGATTTTAAACTGGTATTTTCTTGAACATTATGTCCAAATAGAATGCTTGTATAATAATTATTTATGGTCCATATATTTGTGTTTTTCACTAAAAATTTTAAAAAATTCTTTCAGCCCGGTGTCAACGTGAAGTTTTCCAAAGAAGGAACAGAGAACTCAACGTTCTGGTTTGCACTCGGAGGGAAACAAGGTTACACCAGTAAAAAAGTAACACAAGAAACTGTCAGAGATCCTCACTTATTTGCATTCTCATTTAATAAAGGTTTCAAATTTTTATTTAAATCTCATATTTAAGATTCAATAAATGCTATAGTAAAGGATTGTTATTTCCCGACTATAACCTCTAACTAGTTTTTGTTATTTGTGCTGCCTCTTTGCGTATCAGTAGGAAAATTTGAGGTCAGTTCTCTTGCATATGCACAGCTAGCTTAATTAGTTATATTATATGTCCAATTAAAAAGAAGATAAAATTATGTTTTGCTTCTATTTCAGATTGAGGAAATATACAATTTTTCACAAGATGATCTGTTGACGGAGGATATATTAATATTGGATACGCATGCTGAGGTGTTTGTCTGGGTTGGTCAGTCAGTTGACTCCAAGGAAAAACAAAGTGCCTTTGAAGTTGGCCAGGTATTTGTTTACCATAGTTTTCTATGATTATATAGTTATATTGCGTGGTTGTTTATGTAATATGTTCTTAATGAATTTTATTTTCAGAAATACATAGAGTTGGCTGCATCTCTTGATGGACTATCCCCATACGTGCCGTTATACAGAGTCACAGAAGGAAACGAACCTAACTTCTTCACAACATTTTTCTCATGGGATTCTGCGAAAGCTAATGTTCGTGATGTCAATACTGTTGATCTAAAATCTATATATCTTATTACCATTGAAATTTATATATCGTTTTGGATTCCCATTTAGGCTCACGGGAACTCATTCCAGAAGAAGATTATGCTAATGTTTGGGTTTGGGGGAGGCCATTCTGGGGAGGTAATTGAATCCTAAACTAATGCCTCTGTCTATTGAGAGTTTGTCGGTTGTGTGTGTGTTTTTTTATTAATATTTTTGACTTTTTACAGAGTCAAGATAAGTCAAATGGAAACCAGGGCGGGCCCACTCAAAGAGCTTCCGCATTGGCAGCCTTGAACTCTGCTTTTAAATCTTCTCCACCGGCTAAATCTTCGGCTTCTCCAAAGGTACCTAGTCGGGGTTCACAGAGAGCAGCTGCAGTTGCTGCTTTATCTTCAGTTCTTACTGCTGAAAAGAAGGGATCATCTGATGCTTCTCCAGCACGGCCCGTTAGAAGCCCACCATCTGAAAGTGTCTCACCTGGTACTTCTCATTAGAGATGTGAATCTCTGACACGACACCAGAACACGACGCAAACCTAACATGAGTTTCTTGGGTTTGGATCAGCTTTGGTTCGAGCATGCAAACAAACCTAACCTAGAGGGTTTGAGTGTTGACCCATTTAACCCATTTATTTATTTATATATTTTTAAAAAATCATCTATTATATAATAACTTACTATTTGGGTGTTCTTTATATCACAATTTAAAACTTCAAAAAAATTGCAAAGTTTAAACATAAATGCTTAAAAAAATAAAATTATGTATTTAGAATTTTAAAGATAAATATAAAAAAATTTAAATTTTTTTCCTGGGTTAAACGGGTCTTGCTTGTCTCAACACGTGAATATACTTATTGTGTCTGGGTTCATGTGTAACACAATTTCAGGCTCGTGTCTTGTTTGACCGCAGACCCATGAATACGACCTGTTTAGCGGCCCTAAGTCTTATCATTTATTAATAACTTTTGCAAAAGCATAATGCTTAACAGAATAATGACCAAATTATTCGCTTTGCAGCCATAGCCAAAAGTGAAGAACCCGCTGATGGTTTGGAGAGCAATGAAGGCTCAGAAGTTACCACAGAGGCATCTGAGCCAGTTCAAGAGATGAACGGAGAAGGGTCAGCAACAAAGTCAACAACAGAAGAAAACGAATGTGAGAGTGTTGACAGTCAAAGCACGTTCAGTTATGAACAACTTAAGGCCAAATCCGAGAACCCAGTTACAGGAATCGACTTTAAAAGAAGAGAGGTTCGTTTTTTATAATTTCAATTTTCAGCTTCAATTCTGTGTAATAATAATAATGTTGTTTTATCGATTCTTTAGGCTTATCTATCTGCTGAAGAATTTGAGGCGGTACTCGGGATGACAAAAGAAGCATTCTACAAAATACCCAAGTGGAAGCAAGACATGATGAAGAAGAAAGTTGACCTGTTCTAGGAATTGAAACGTGCGGCGAGATAAGATTTATTCTTTCAATTCTTAGTTTTTCTTTGTGTTTGTGTTTGATGATTATAGGAGTTAGTATGGGTTGCTTAATGCCCCAAGTAAAGAGTGATTTTTTGCCTCTCTTTTGCTGCTGCTGCTGATGATGATTATGTTATGTTTAAGACACTTCTTGATTGTTGTTTTGGTACCGAACCGAATGGTAATGTATCTTGTTTTGAGTTTGTTTGTGGTATTTGAGACTCAGATGTTAAAGGGTTAAAAAGATTGTTGTTTTGTAATACATGTTTTTTCCTTTTGTGTTTAGCAAGTTTTGGTTTTTGATGTACCTTGTTTCCTTAGTGATAAAGTGCTAGAGGTTATTCTTAGTGTAATATCAAGATGGAGAACATGTTTTGATGGTCATGAAACAGGTGTATTATCTAGTGAAGTAGGAAATAAAGCATCTTATTATGAGAGGAACAGTTAGAAATGTTAAAGGGTGGAGATGAGTAAGAGTAGATTTTGATTTATGTCAAGCATTTTAAGTATGATTGTATAATGGGATGCACTCCTAGAAGTACAGTTTTCAAACCTTCCTTCTTTGTTTCAACTTTTAGGTGATTTGTACATTGTTATTTTTATTTTGCATATCAAATTACTTTTAATCACATATTTGTGAAGGGAAAACGAGTTCAAAGGAGCAAAGTGTGTACTATTGTGAAGGGCTTTTAAAAAATGTACGGAGGAATATGGTTGTAAACGAGTCAAGACAAGCCGAGTCGAGGTGGGCTTAGACTCGACTTGTTTACAAACCAAACTTAGCCGAGTCAGCTCGTTTACCTTAAAAAATTGAAATGGGTTAAGTGATGTTTATCTTAACAAACTGAATTGCCTTTGGTGACAACTTATCGTTGGCACTACAATTCTAGAGGCGTGAAAAACTGATTCTGGAATTGGACCCAATTTTAGACACAAACGTGTACCAATATTAAAACCAGTTTGGCAAGAATTGAGTAGGACTCGGCCCGAAAAGTAGGGTTGAAATCCGTTTGTAACACTACATTGTGAAACCGGTCTAAACCCGATCAATCCCAAATCGAACGGTCATAACCGGGTTTATAACATGGCTTTCAAACCGTTCAAACCCCCTCAAGAATTGATTGCAAGCACAAACTGCTTTGACCAAAAACTGACTTTAACTTTTGTTAACCAAACCCGAACCAGTTTGAGATGAAGAGCCGGCTGCTAACATACATTATCATATGCTCGTCTTATTTAATCTTCTCAAGCTTTCAAGTCAAATGCTCTAGGTTAAAGTTATTTGTTAATCTTACAGCATTTACATCATATTCTTTATCTTTATTCTTATAATTATACTAAAAAGTACTATTTTTTTTCTTTTTAATTAAATAATATTTTTTATACGTTTATCAAAAATTCTCTATCTCCTTCACTCATAATCATTTTTAAAATATTTAAAAACTTAAAAGATTGAACAGTGATTTCTTAAATTTACAAATGAACAGTAACATTTTCTCTATTATCCGCTCACAATCACTCAAAATTTTAAAGAATGAAATACGAATGCTATTATATCCTTAAATAAAAAGTGTTATGTTTCTGTGTTACTCTTTCTTTAATTTTATCTATAATCTTTGGGGTTTTGCTTTTTCAGAAAAGTAAAACAATATGTAGTGTATAATGCTTTCAATATATATTTTTTAAAATTGTTTCATGCTTAATGAAATCCAACATGCACTCCCAATTTATATTAAAAATATGAAGGTGATTTACGCAATGATGCAAATTTTAACATATTATTGGATTTGAAATATTGTTTCTAATGGGTTTTTATAGTTCTCTTATAATTTATGATTTTTATAATAAAATTATCACTACTATGTGTGTGTGTATTTATTGAAATTGAGATTATTTGTATATTAGATTTTCTTGTTGAGTATGTTCAAATTTATATAGAAAAAAAAGCAAAGCATCTAAAGAAAGAAAATAATCTAAGAAGTAAAAGCAAAGTATTTATATTATTCTTTATTACAAATAGTAAGCAAAGTATTTAATATTATTATTCTTGGCTTTGCTGTATGATATATTATTATTCATTGCTTTGTTACCTGAACCAGATCTACCAATTAAAGAATGTTCGTCGTGACACCCTATAGAGGAGGTAACACCCACATTGAAAGTAAGTCATATATCAAGTATAATCTCCATCAATCATCAAGGTACACATCCATTCATCTTTTGTTTTCAAGTGTTTTCCTTTTAAGCCTTCCAAATATATATCATTGTTTTATTTATTTAGTTAACAAGAATCACACACCATATGTCACAGTGTAGGAGAAAAGGAGAACTATAATGGAGTTCAAAGAGGTACAACTAGAAGAGATTCAACACGAACATCCACTCATTCTCGAAGATTTACAATCAATGTATCAAAACTATGAAGAAGATGATGATGATTTTGACGACCTTGATTTGATTAAAATGCAAAATTTTAAATGCACGTGTGACATTTATGGATTAAGGATCGATTGGTACCACCGATATTACTACAAGTGTAGCGAGTCATCATGTTCCTACTCGCTCCACAAATTCTGTAAAGAAATGTCCACAAGTACAACCTTCCGATTCCCAACACACACAATCCATACTCTTCGCCTTAGAAAAGGTTCGAACTCTTGGAGTTGTCATGCTTGTCACGCAAAACATCACGATGGTATATGCTATCATTGTTCTATGTGCAATTACGTTGTGCAACATTTGCGGAGCAAACTATGATTCGTCATCCTAGCCACCCACACCCACTTAGAGGTGTTCAAAAATATCCGAATCCGAAACCGTATCCGAAATATCCGAAAATCCGAAATTCGGATATCCAAAATTTCGGATTCGGATTCGGATAGTGATTTTGAGAATTTTCGGATATTTCGGATATCCGAAATATCTGAAATATCCAATATATTTTTATAAAATTTTAAAAATATTAAATATTAATTAAAATTTTCGGATGTTTTTAGATATTTAGGATATTTTATAAAAAACTTTGAATATCCGAAAAAAATTCAATAAAAACTATTATATTTTTATAAAATTTATTAAATAATACAAAAAACTTTTGAATTCGGATATCCGAAAGGATATCCGAATCCGAATCTGAAATTTCGGATATCCGAACTTTCGGATTCGGATTCGGATTCGGATCGTGAAATTCACCATCCGAAATTTTCGGATATCCGAAATTCGAATATCCGAATTTCGGATATCCGAAATTGAACACCCCTACACCCACTGATCTCCGTTACCCTTAACCCGACTTTAAGCAAGTGTGATTCTTGTGGACACTACAAAGAATTCAACAATTAGTGGCGACGTTTATCGCCGCTAATGATATTGTTTGTCGCCGCTATTACTATTAGTGGCGACTTGTAGCCACTATTAATTAGCCGCTAATGATAAAAAAATCGCCGCTAATGTGTCGCCGCTATTAATTAGCCGCTAATGATAAAAAAAATCGCCGCTAATGATGTCGCCGCAAAAGGTTGTATTAGCGGCGCCAGTTAACGCTGCTAATATATTAATTAAAAAGAATCTGGGAGACCATTAGCGGCGCCATGTCGCCGCTAATGCTCACTTTTTTTTAACAAATATTTTTTTTTATATTTTCTTGTTTCCAGTTTTAGAAACTAACCAATCATAACATCTAATCCAAATTTTCTAGTAACACAAAACACCAGTGTTCATAAATAACATACAATGTTCACATATACATAAACGTTTAGTAAGTAGGTTAAATATATTGTTTAATTTAAACATAAAACTACTCTAAAACAACTTAAACCATTCATTTGATACGCTATTCATCACCCTCGTCTGAATCATCTTCGTCAGCTTGATTTGAAGCCTTTTGCGTAGCAATAATTTGTGTAAGTTGTGACATAAAATTTAGATCTTGAAACAGACTTGAAATTTGAGCCTACAAAACCAAATATACATTATAAGTTGTATTTTGACAAAGTATATATATTATAACATAACACATTCAACTTTAAGTATATTAAGTGTGTTTAAACCCATTTAAACTAAAAGTTAGATAACTTAGGTCTATTTTAGATATATAGAGTCAAAATAACCAGAACCCATAATAATAAGATTACCAAATCCAACTTTAAGTCATTTTGACTTGTTTAAACTCAAAATAAAATGTTTTTAAGTATATCAAGTGTTCAAACTGTATTTTGACCTATTTTGACCCGTTTAAACTAAAACTTAGATAATTTAAGTTTATTTTACCTATAAAGTGTTCAAACTGCAACTTTTTGTTCTTCATCTTCCTTCTTGTTTTTCGCGAAGACGTACCTGCAATTACAACAAAAATTCTGAAGTTACAATATATCTTAATAATAAATGAATAAACATAGTAATAAATAAAATATAATAACATTACCATCTAACTCATGACTTCCGGGAGCGCCAAATAAAGGAAGTGGTGGATCCCTCGCACCATCACCTCCATGACTCATGACATTAGCCATGAGACATACCAAAACAATCCATAGTGATGTTGAAAAATTATAAGATATACAACGCAAAGTTAAAATAATTCTATTTTAAGAGGTATTTCTAAGCTCATGGTTATCTTATATATTCACCGTCTTTAAATACTTTTATTTAAAACCTACAATTATACAAATCTATTTCTCAACTAAGAATAAATTCAAACATAACTTTAGGTTATTCCATACACTAAGCATAACTTCAGGTTATTCCATAAACTAAGCATAACTTCAAGCATACCAAACTCAAGCATAACTCTAAACATAATTTACAAAATTGTAAGGTATTTCATAAATTCACTACCTTAGATTAAAACCAACAAAATACACAAATCTATATATCAACATAGTATAAATTCAAGCTTGAGACTAAATATAACAAGCATAATAACCTAGATGTCAAAATTGGGGCAAACTATTACAACCAAGATGTCAAAAAAGGGAAAATTAAAAGAGTGGATGAAAGACCTCAATTTGATGGTGATTGTAGCTTCTGGAGGCGGCAGTGGTTGTAGTTGTAGCGAGGGTTGAAGGCGGGGATAGTGGTAGGGGATAGTGGTAGCGATTGTAGGAGGGATAGTGGTACCGGTTGTAGTGGTCGATCTAAGGTGATGGCGGTGTAAGAGGTAGTGGCGGTGGTTGACGGTGGCCTTGGAGGTAAGTGGCGGTGACGGAGCTTGTTCAGGAAAGAGAAAGATCAATGGAGATGTATGAGGTCGGAAATGGTAGATGGGGAGGGAAATAGCTCGCTACTTTTTTCACAAGACCATTAGCGGCGACAAGTCGCCGCTAATAGTCAACGTACGATTAAACTGAGACCGTCAGATCTGAACGCTGATCAATGGTTAAATCTGCTTATGGTGCGCACAGACGGATCAGACATCAATAGCGGCGACATGGCGACATGTCGCCGCTATTGCTGTTGTCGCCGCTATTGTGCATAATTCTTGTAGTTGGAAAAGAACATAAAGGGGTTTTCTATCATTGTAGCACTTGTTTTAACTTCTCAATCCACATTGATTGCGTCACGCTTCCATTTAAGTTCACTTTAAACCATCATGTTCATATGCTCACTCTTTCATATTCTTCTACGCTCATACCTTATCATAACAAATGCAGGATTTGTGGAAAGATCGAGTATTAGCGAAAGAAATTGGCTATACAAATGCAGTAAATGTCAATACTACGTCCACCTAGATTGCGCGAAATCTAGGGGGGAGCCATTCATGTCCATCTTGTCACGCGGTAAATCAATCTTAACACATACTAACTTCATTTTCTTACTAATAAAAAAAGTTTATGACTTTACCTTCTTTATTATCTTAGGAATTGGTAGAACTGATACAAATTTTAAAGCTGCTGATTATCCTAACCTTCTCCATTATCCACTGTTAGATGAATCCTACAACATCATACCACAACACATTATTAGAGGGGCTTATCAACACTTTGACGAAATCAGATTTAAAAAAGTTTTCTACGTGCATTCTAGTCATAAACACCCATTACGCCTTATCACCTCACACGATACAAATACATCTCTTCACAACCCATATAGGAGGATTAAGTTATTATGCGATGGGTGTGTGAGACCAATAACAACAACACCATTCTATGTGTGCATGCTTGTAGATTCTGGTTGCAGCTTTTGTCTTCACGAGTGGTGCACAAGGCTACCACGTGAATTACAAAACCATCCAGGCCGCCACCCACATCACACACTTGTTCTCTATCATTTCCCACCTTTTGGATCAAACTATAAAGGGTTTGAGTGCAATATTTGTGGATTGTCTTGCAATGGTTTTAGATACCTTTGTTCCATATGCGACTATCAAATCGACGTGCATTGTGGATTTATACCCGAAAGAATTACGCATGAAGCACATCCAAATCACTTACTTTCAATAGTAGATGCATCATCAATCCAATCCACATGCACCAAAATTGCTTGTAATGCTTGTGATGTCATCATCAATGGAAGTGAGCTTTGTTTCAAATGTAGTTTGTGTGATTTCTACCTGGATAATCGGTGTGCTTTGCATTTGCCCAAGACGATTAAGAACAAGTATGACAAGCACACGTTAAAGCTAAGTTACTCCCCAATCGAGAACCACAAGAGTGAATACTTTTGTGAAGTTTGTGAGGAGGATCTTATTCCTTAAAAGTGGTTCTATCATTGTCACGAGTGTGGCCAGTCAGTACATTCTGCTTGTGCGCGTTTAATACTCCAGTCAGAACAAGATGTTAATTCTAAACATAACCGCGAAGGTGTCTATCATCCTCCTATGGACTCAACGGGAGGGTCCTTAACTCCCTACCAATGGAAACCATGCGGGAAATGCAAGCATTTTCGTTATACATTTTTAATTAAAAACTAAAGCTCGATCATTCAAAAGATGTGAAAGAACGATCTATTCCCATGGCATACGCGTACGTTTTAGCTCAAATGAATATATACAAGTGATCTTCAAACCTCTAATAAAATTACTTTTTACATCGATCGCGTGTAAAATCACAAACAACAACATTCGAAAGTAAACTCGTTTCACAACACGTATAGGCTATATCCTAAGTAAAAATATACTGAGTTCAGGCCCCCCGCGGCCGCCACCATCTGGGTTGATCATGTAAAACGCTTCCGAGTCACGACTCCCCACGACTCGTTCGAATCTCGCTCTCATATACAACAACTCCCCTTCATCCTTCTTCTTCCCAGTCCCACCGTCCACCACCACCGGAATAACTCCGGCACCCACCGTCACCGTCTGCACCGTCGTCAGTACATGCCAGTCCGCCGCCGTGCACGGCCGCGACTGCGCGTACCCGTACTTCCTCCCGTTGCAGTACATGCTCCACATCGACTGCGCCTGGTGCTTCTCGCACTCCAACGCGATTCTAACCATCCCCGACGACATTTCTTTGACTAACGCCGCCGTGGACACCGCCAGCTCGACGATCAGCACCGGCGGGGATCTGGGGTCGTGCTGCACGGCGAAGCTGACGTGGCCCCGCCGGTTTCCGAACAGGGTGCCGGTGACTTTCCGGGTTGCCGACGGCGTTAGCGACAGTTGGGTGGGTTTGAGCCACCGACACGACGGGAGGATCGCCGGAAGCGATAGTATGTTGATGATGGAACTGAGGAAACGGGGGGTGCAGCGGACTGGTGGTGGGGCTCCGACGAGGGGGTTGTCGTCGGCGGTGGAGGTGGGGTCGATGATGAAGGAGGTGGAGGAGATGTATGGTGTGGGGATTATGGTGGTGGTGGTGTTGTGGCTGTTGCTACGGTGGAGGGGGAGGAGACGACGGGGGTTCATGGCGGAGTGGTGGTGGTGGTTGATCGGAGATGGAGGAAGTGAACGACGGTAATGATGGTGTCGGGGAGGTGGATTTAAAGGGGTTTGTTGGTCATGCGTGTGTGAGTTAGTGGTTCGAGTATGATTTCATTTCGTTGATGATGTCTTTGTTTGTGTTTTATTTGGGTTTTTTTTTAAGGGCAAATATGTTATATCGCTTTGAATAATATCTTTTATTTTAATCGAGTCTATTTTTCTGTTTGTTAGTCGAGAATGCACCCAATCCCACAAGAAGAAATCAATTGCTATGTATTAACTATAACACTCACGTTATCTACCTACTCTAATAAAAGAGTAAATAAGGGGAACATGTGACGACATCACATTTATTTTTAATAAAACTTTTCTGTCTCTCTCTTTTATTAAATAATAATATTAATTACTAATAATATTATTTAACTTATTTTTAGATTAAAATAGTTTTTATAAAATTAAAAAAAGATATCTTTTAATTATTGTTATTTCTAAATAAATAAATTTTTATAAAATAAGAAATATAAACATCAAACTTTGTTAAAATAGGATATATTTTAAATTGGTGTTTTTAAAAACCAAAAATAATTAAAATTAAAAGTTATAGTAAGAAAAATTTTTAAAATGACATTTTTAAAAACGGTTTGTTTTGAAACAAAATGTTTAATTTTCTTTTTAGAAAAAAAAATTAAAAAGTTGATATCATTGTTTTATTACGTTTAGTACTTACTTATACGTAATTTCAATTATATCTTATCTTAGAATATCGTTTTATAATTAATAATTTTTTATATTTAATATTTTATATATTCAACATGTGTAATACACGGGTTTACTAAATCTAGTACAATTATATAGGGTTGTAAATAAGTCGAGTGGAGTCAAAGTGGACATGGCTTCGGCTTGTTTAAAACTGAGCCGAGCCGAGTAGAATTGTTTACCTTAACAAGCTTAAGATGTGGGTTTAGGTTCGGCTCGTTTATATACGAGTCGAGCCGGCTTGTGAGACACTTTATATACTTTTTTTAAAAAATTAAATTTGTTTTTTACACATATTCAAATATAAAAAAAAACAATGTATAATACATTATATATATGTTATTCTTAAGTAGATGAAACAATGATACAACATTGGTATTTCATGAATTATGATTATTTTCAATATGCTTATCTTAGATTTTTTATTAGAGAATGTCAAATTAACCATATGTCTATGGTCAATTTAGATAATATAGCATAAATTTGGTTTATAATTAATAAGTATTATAACCTAGGCTTTAATTTAAACGAGTCAGCTAACTAGCAAGACACGGGCCGAGCTGAATTTGGCCTGAACTTGACTAGTGTGCATACTAAACTAAGTCGATTTCTAACGAGCTATTTTTGAGCAAACTATGTTTTTAAATGCTTTTTAAACAATATTACATTCAGAACTAAAATTTATACATATTTATTCAGCATTTAAAACTCCTACTCCTTTTTCAATCTTTATTTTATTATTAAATAATACTTTTAGTTATTTTCTTCTTTCGTTATCAACTAGTCATAAAATATAGGAAATGAATATAGAAAAATACTAAAATATTTTTTATACGCGTATTATAATACTTTTTAATCTAGAATTTCTTTCAAACGTAAAAGCAACTGCATCCTTAAAATGATAAAAGTCTAAACCACTTCTGACATCTTAAAAGTCGTCTCAACTAGGTAAAATTGTATTTCTATAAGAAATTATAATAACAACCTACTAGGGGTTATTAACAACTAAAAGTTGACCAATATAATCGCCAACAATGATTTTGATTGAAAAAATGATAATTATTATTTTATTATACTCTTGAAGTTGATTTTCTAACCTGTTTTCATGGTAGCGTGTATTTGTTACCCTTTGAGTACCTTGTAACGTTATGAAAAGTGGATACACAAAAACATATTATTAAAACCATTATAGTCGAGTAAAGAAAATCAAATTTTAGCATGATTTGATATATACATCGTCACGTACTCGTAGCCTCCACAAGGATAAGAGAATAAATATTCTTGCTTTGGTAATTATTATATCAGTAATTTAAATAACTAACAAGTCAAATGTAAATGATTACTTAATTATTGATTTGTTATTAGTAATATTTAATTTACTAGGAGTTGTTACTTGATTAGTGAAAATTAAAGGCAGATCTCTAGTACGGAAAGAGTCATCAAGTGTGTGAAATAGATATGTTTAGCAACACTCTTGACAAATTCATCCCAAATAGTAATAATAGTATGTACCTCATTAAATATCCTAAATGATGTGGCTGCATCCATAACTCTGTTATCCAAGCTTGTCGCCTTGTCATTGTACAAATGAATATCATGGTATGTACAGAACGTTAAATACTAACTTAAGTTAATTTATTTGAAAATAGTATAATCATATGTAATTGTTGTCTTAATGAGATGCATAAAACGGCATAAACACATGCTCGTATGTAGAAGACCACCCTCTTTTCTCTCACACTATCTAATCATCATTCTTATAACATTTCTTAAGATTTTTCACTTAAAAGTAATTATGTATAAAATACTCTAGGATATATATCATTGTTCTAGACTTTAATGAATACGTGCTGCTAATAAATGATTTATTTTATAACTAGTTTAGATACCCGTGTAACACACGAGTTGAAACAGTAAACATCATATGCGAAAATATGAAATTATGAATATGAAATTGTGAGGTAATAAAACATACATAGACTTGAGAAGATGAAACCGTGATATACATTGAAGCAAATATGTTGTTTTATAGCGAGTAATCGTTGATTGTAATTGAGTTTGACTTCGTGAATCATGATAATTTAAAGATATTTGCTTAAAAAATACGATGCTTAAAGTATTTTAATTTTAACAATGATTGGCTAGAAATTTAATTTGATTTTAACAAAATTAACTCTCGTTAAAAAAAATTCATGAGATATTTTATTAATTTTTATAAAAAACTTAATTTGATTAATATAATAGTAAACTGGCATTTATTAAGGAAGCTATTATAATATACTAGTTTATAGCTTTCATTGTGGTGTTAACATGTGTTTAAATCCTATGTGGAGACTAAGTGAACGTCCTAAAATAATATGACTTTTAAAGATTTTAGTTTATTAGTATAGATAAATGGTTAAAAGTTTAAATCTTATGATGAACATATTATAAAATTCTAGAAATTGATGTTAAAAAATTATATGTATCATGGCATCATATTTTGCAAGTAAATTGAAGACGGTTCCAAACTAATATTTAATATCAAACCACCAATCAGTTTTGGTCGCCTAACAATGTCCACGTGGAATTTAATGCGACCACTACTTAATATACTCTTGTTTTGCTTATGTCACTTTGTCTCTACTACATTTTAATTTGTTATCCATAATCAAATTATTTAACACAAATTTCGACCAAACAACATAACGTGGACATATTTCTATAAATTAATTGCTTATATGATATTTACGTCTTAGTTTAAAATCGTTTAGTGAAGAGTTTGGAACAATTTCGCTTCATGTAGAATGTCAAATCCACCTTTCGTCTTATGTTGATTTTATGACTAACGTGGGAGAATAATTAAGCGAGCCTATTTTTATTAAGATAAGTAATGTATGTTATGTTTTTTCTTTGTTGCGTAAGTCGTTGGTTTGGATAACATGTTCGAGATTATATGTTGTTATGAAATAAAACTTTTCTACATAATATCATATATACTTCTTAATGTCATGATCGTAGTTTTTTTCCCCCTTAAACTGCTAAAGATTTTATGTATTAATATAAAGCAAAAACAAAAATAATGGAAAGTCGCTAGCAACATGCTAAGACGACCGCGAAGAAAAACGATTACAACAGAAAATTAGAAAATAAAAAGTTACATCATGTATGCCACTCCAACTTTTTCATTCAGGCTCTATGTTTTAGCCACAAGAATGAGGAATTAGAAATTAAAAAATTAAAAGGTACACCATGATCATAGTTTATATGGTTAAAAATATCAAACTATTGCTTTTAAAAATAAGACAGATTGATTTTAATAATTCAAACTATTACATATTGGCCGATAATAATCCATACTATTGATTTGTCCAGCAACACTTCTAACTTTCACTTTTATTACCAACAATAGTTCTAATGATATAATTTTTATTTTTTTACGTTTGATTTGGACTCGATTCCAGTCATAATAATGATTATGAACGAAATGAAGAAACATACAAGTTAAATTAAGCCTAAATAAATTTAAATTGAACGTAAAAATTTGAAAATTATGTTACTAAAATTGTTGTTGGCCAAATTAATAGTATGAATTATTATCGACCAATATGTAATAGTTTGGATTATTAAAATCCAATTTGCTTAAAAATAAAAGAAAGTTTCTTTTCATATAAAAGAAACTAAAAGGAAAAATAAAACAGGAAATTTAACGCTGCAAGTAGGTGGAGATGGCTAGGTGATGGTTTTTTAACTTACAATTTGAATACATGGTTACCGGATGCATTGTATTAGAGCAAATTTATAACTTTTCTCCTTAATGTATTAAAATTACTACATATCACTTTGTAACAAAAGTAAATACATGTTACTATTTAACAGATCTAATCATAATCTCTTTTTGACATTGTAAAAATAGTTATTATGAGGAAGTGCCTAGTTTTGATTTAATTAAGTGCGATGCAATTGATACAAATATTATAGGGGTTGCAAACACAACATATTGTAATCTATAGGTTGAATTATGAGGAAGTGCCTAGTTTTGTAAGTTTAAAAGTTAAAAGCTACAATAACCTTTAAATAAATAAATTATTAAAAGAGTCAAATTTGTAATTATGGTTGCCTTCACCAATTTGCTTCCAATATGAACACTTAATTATAAAAACATATAAAATACAATGCAGTCTATTTATATGGTGTACGCCATTGAAAATGATATATAAATATAAAAACAACATAAATGATATAAGATAATACTAAATGATAGAAGTATATACGTAGGTGTGTATGGTGTTATCACGTACCTAAGGTTGTATATAGAACATTTAAAACTGTATCATTTTATTTACTTACAGTAAAACTATTTCATTTTAGTTACAGTTTTTTAAAATTGATTAATTTTTTTAACGTCAAACTCTAAAAACACATTAAACTACTTCTAAATATACTATCATATGAGTACATTGTGACATGGAGGACCAGCCTTCACCACTTAAGAAGGCCACTACCAACACATTGGTAGTATTAAAGTATCAGCTATAAACTCCTTAAGTTTTAAAACTGATGTAATTAATACCCTAGTAAAATATAAAAGAACCTATAATTAAGTCTCAATTGTTGAAAAATAATAGAATTTAGTCTTTTTACCTACCCCTTCTCTCAATTCACACATTATCTTTCTCTACGAATCGGAATAGGACTAGACATGGAAATAAAACCGGTTCGGAACCAGTTCGGCCAAAAAAACCGGAACCGGTTTCAAAGAAAAACCGGAACAGGTTTCAAAGAAAAACCGGTTTTGCCCAAACCGGTCCCAAACCGACCCGAACCGCTGGTTTGTATGCTGGTTTGGTAACCACACCCTCAAAACCGGTTTAAAAAGTTAAAAACCGGTTAAACCGGTCCTAAAACCGGTTTATTAAAAAAAACTGGTTTCAAACCGATCCAAATCGGTTTGACAGGTTTGAGTATCCAGTGAGCCAAACCGCTTTGTAATCCGAACCGGTTTGACCCCACGACAAGTTAACCGGTTCTGTTTGAACCCGACCCGGTTTGGGTAAAAAAACCGGTTTGTACACCTCTTAATAGGACGGCTTTAAGACCGATATATTGATAATTTAAATCTTATACTTAATTGTAAAACCATATGAAAACTTATTAATAAGAAATATAGCAAGGTACAGGCAGTGTTGGAAAAATCGGTGCTAGGCGCCGATTAATCGGCGAGAAATCGGGAATCGGAGGGCAACCTTTGCGATTTCCTGTAATCGGAGACACTAATCGGTAGTCGGTCCAAGTCGGTCAAAGGCGGTACAAATCGCTCCAAATCGGACCAAATCGCTCCAAATCGGAGAAATCGGTCAACATACCCGTAAATGGTTTATCACTTTAAAAACCCAACAAATCGAACCTTTATCACCAAATTAAGACCTAGCCGTCACTCACCAGTCACCAAACCGAACCTTTATCACCAAATTGAAGAAGAAAACTGTCAATCGAACCTTTATCACTCACCAAACCGAACCTTTATCACCAAATTGAAGAAGAAAACTGTCAATCGAACCTTTATCACTCACCAAACCGAACCTTTTTCACCAAATTGAAGAAGAAAACTGTCGATCGAACTGTCAGACCATCGAGGCCGTCGACTGTCAGACCATCGAAGAAGAAGTTGAGGGTGACAACTGTCAGACCATCGAACAACAGCTCATTGAGGGTGTCGGTCTAACCGGTATGTTGTATGTTCTTAGTTTCTTACCCTGAAATAGATGATTGAGGGTGTCGATCGAACCGGTATGTTGTATGTTGATGAGGAAGTAAATGAGGAGGTTGAATACCAGTCGGATGAAGTTTAAATCATTGAACAATATGGACAAGATGATGATGAATTTTGAACTATTTGATCTTCTATTTGAACTAATATGTCAATATTTGAATCTCAATGTGCTATGTTTAAGCTTAATTTTCTATGTTTAAGTTTAACTATTTATGTTTGAACTATGCTATATATATTAGTTATAAAAAATTACGATCCGATTAATCCCTAGTCCCCACCTCACCGCTCGATTAGCGCCTAGCGATTTTTACAACACTGGATACAGGTAAAAGCTTTTTCGTTAATTGTTTTGTAAGTTAAATGGTAAGCAAGAAATTTCAATCTTTATAAATAAAAAATGACGATTATTAAGAGTTTGTTTTATGGTTTGAGTTTATTGGGTTTTCAAAATATTTAATTTTTTATATGGGTTGGATTGACCAGAAAATCTGAAATTATATAACTATATATATTTCACATTGGGATGAATAGTAAAAATTCACTGTTGGTTGTTTTTCTATCTTTTAAATGATTTTCTGTTATTTTTATTCATTTGCTTAGGATTTAAATATGCATGTATATATATATATATTTTAAATTAGAAACCTATAAGCTATTAACAAACCCAATAACAATTTAATCATTCTAGCCTATCAAACCTTAGAGCCCATTAAGAATTCTAATTAGTTTGGTCTACTATCATATTCCCAAGCTAATACCCAATAAGGATTTGATCATTCTAGCCTATTAAAACTTAGTGCTCATCAACAATCCTATAAATATCTTACATAAGGAGTATTGACTTTCTATGGTAAAGATCCATTTTTCCTACTCGCTAATGGGCCCAAAAATTTTCAGGGACAACCCTACGAATCACTTTAGCATTTTAACTCTCTATATTAAAAGAATCTTAAATATATAAAAATCCTTAAATCCTGAAAAAGATATATTTTTTTAATAACTTCTACCAGCCCACTAAGTTTACTTGTAGCCTTGTAGGCTGCCGACATACGTGTTATTAGCCCACTATTTTCCGGCCCAACTCACTAGTTTTTCCAACTTTTTAGAGTGTTTTAATGATATATTTGAAAGGAATTTGAATTTGAATTTAGTGACTGTTTGGGCTGAACCTATTTGAGACGATCCAGATCTGTTTATGGGACTAATTTTGTATTGATTTTTTAGTTGTGGGGCTGATTTTGTGTGTATTCATGCTATTATTGTATTTTTTTAACCAAAAAATCATTAACCTATAGCACTATTAGACCAACTGAATCCACAGTATTACTTAACTAGAAAATAGCCCATCCAAGTTTAAAAACTGAAAAACATTCTCTAGAAAATTATTCAAATAACAATTCAAATCAAAATATATAACCATCTAAAAGTGAAGCACTTAAATTTAGAAAGAAAAAAAGGAAAAAATAAACAAGCACTAAATGATCATATACTTAACCAGAAAAAATTCTCATAATGACAACAAAGTGTGCAAGCACGAAGCATCGCACACGCTTAATTTCTACTAACTTTCATTTTATAACACAAAAAGTTTTATTTGTACTACATGTAGTTATATCCTATGTCCAACTAGGTTCAACCCGACAAATTCAACATGCCCATAAAAGCTTTCCATTTTAATTCGTTATCCAACTTGACCAACCGATTCATTTTATCACTTTTAGACGTTCTAATGAAGAATAAAAGCAAAATATCTACAGTTAACTTAATTATATTGGTAAAAAATATCTATTGTTAACTCTTTTGTTTCTACATATGATGTTATAAAATCTAACACTAATTTGATTATATGTACGCTTCTGTTAACATTTTACTTTCACATATATATTGTAGACAAAAACAATATGAATTAATATGGTTTGGTCGGTATGGACCGATTTTTGCTGGATCACCGCTCCATCATGCTAATTAACATTTTCATTTGAAATATTATAAATATAGTCATGTCAAATTGTCGACTCATAGATCTTCTGAAAAACACTATCTAGCAAACCATGGCCCAATTTGCTCATGCGTGATCCAAAATTACATATTATTTGGGGACACAAACTTTGTTTTGCGTTACAACCATCGTATACACACTAACATATAAGGATTATTTAGAAGTTATTGCACTCATTTGGTGAGAAACAAAAGAAAATAAAAAAATTGGCAGTTGATAGAAAAAGAAATGTTGTCATAGCTTATTAAACGTATATAAAAAGATCAAGAGAATAGATGTAATAAGATTATGAGAACATATATAATTGTCAATAAAGAGAACGAATTTTACAAATAAGTGTTTGCATTTTTAGTGCCATCGATGTTATTTTAACATAACTGGATTTACTTGAAACCAAAGTAAATTTATAATAAATAGCATACAAGTTACTATGCGTGAAATTCACGCTTGTTCAAGACTATTACGATTCCAGACACTGATGAATTCAAGACTTCAAGGGAGCAACGCTTACTTGGCAAGGGTTTCAAGGGGTTATGTTAGGGGTGAGCAAAAACCAAACCGTTAACCGAAACCAAACCATTAACCGACGAAACCGAACCGAAATTAACCGAAAACCGACCAAACCGAAATAACCGAAAACCAAATTAACCGAAATTCGGTTTCGGTTTTGTGCCCTTGGTTAACCTAGTTAACCGAAACCGAACCGAACCATTCATATATTCATGTATTTTTAGCTTTTATACCTCCATTTTTTGTGTATCTTTAAGGCTACTTTTTGATAAACTATTACGATGAAAAAGATTATAAATGAAGAATAAGGCATTGACATATGACATATAAGGTTTTCATACATATCTAATACCTAAAGTGTTTAAAAGCTTATAACCATTGCATGTGATGATGTTGTTTCTATCCCACATTACTAACCAAAGGAAAGCTTCAACTACCACGTTGATTGGCTCACGATGCTAGTTGTTAATAACAACCGAAACCGAACCGAAACCGACATATTAACCTAAATAACTGAACCGATCGTTGGTTTTTTGTTTCGGTGGTTGATTTTTTAAAAACCGAACTTCGGTTATCGGTTTCGATGATGTGTGAAAACCGAACTGGACCGAACCGATGTTTGCACACTCCTAGGTTGTGCACTTGTGCCCCCTTGGCCCTACTAGAGGAGGGGCGGTCAAGGTCAAAGGGCCACTGGTGAGAGTCTCACTTATGGATGATGTCTTTCTTTTAAAATTTGCATGGTTGATTGAAGTTACATGTCTCATTCATGAATAATGATAACTAAAATCAACAACTAATATAGAGTCGTTTTAGATTAAAATAAATGAAATTAACAACTTGGCTAACGTTAATAAGTCCTAGATCATTTGTTTTGGAAGGATACACTCATGGTTTTTCAAACTGGATATCATAGGTTCGAGTCTCACTTATTGCAATATGCTCCAAGTGTGTCAAGGGTTTTACCATAGTGGACATTTGGGTGGTGAATTTTTCTTAGAATGATGGGCGGACCGGGTCACCAGCGTTGTCTGTGTTCACGAGCGTGGGTGGCCTTGTGCCAATAGGTTTACCTGGGTGACCGGGCTTAAAATATTCGCTGGTCGTTTAAAAAAAACACAACTTGGTTCATTATTGGTTGGTGGGATCAACAATATCTAGGCTATCAACAATTAATGCACATAACCAACTTGTGGCGTGCCAACATAAATAGTAGCTAAGATCATATGTAGTGGCTGTTTAGTTAAAATAACACCTAGATTCTATGTCGATAAAAACCATTTCATTAAAGCCTCTTTTAAATTAAGTGTAGTGGTTAACTTATGTTTGGAGCCCATATTGATACACTAATATAGAAAAAGTTATGTTTAGCGCCTGTTAGGGACTTGGAGCTCAATAGTTTGGAGCTTTTTTAATTTTCTTGTAATGATGTTCGGAGCCCCACTTGTGTTCACGTCATCATGTTTGGAGCCCTCAAAATGACCACTACGTCCAGCCTAACAAGTGCGAAAGGAGTTTATGTTGATAATATCAACCAACTAATATACTCTCTCGTGAATAGTTGCATCATTTCAACTTAACCGCGGTTATGGTTACCTACGTACAAAAGGGAAGTCTTTGGTCTAATCAAGTACGTGTTTTTAACATCGGTTTTCATACAAACTCTATCAATTAAGATTTCATACCCATGAAATACTCCAATTTGAGAGTGAAATTAACACGAATCAGAAGCTAGACTATGAAGAAATTTTAAAAGAACTAAGTCACAAAGATTTCTTATATCTTTTTATACAAGTTTAAGACCTCACCCAAGAAAAGCGGATGGATGAATGGGAAAATAGAAATTATAAAGTTAAAAACCGATATTATCATTTTGTAATTGTGTAAGGTGATCAAGACAAGATGAGTATGCTTGATGGACCATTGTTGTATTCAGTCCAATTGTTCCCCAAAGTCCACCTACCTTGATTGGGCGATCTAGATCTACTATCAACAAACGCCAACCCATGTGAAATTTCAGACCCATCAACATACCCTTGTTTTCGACATGATTTTATTGGAATCATGGTTCCAATAGAACATGATACTTTAATACCACAAATCTTTATCCACTATTTTGCAATTTCATTTCCTCTTATGATGAATATGTTAGAAAGTGTAATTTCATATCATTTTATTAGTACTTTTATAAAAGTTGAAAAATATAAAAGAATCATTAGATATTTAGATGTTGATTGTGTGATGACATGATATCTAGAATTTTCTGAAGTATTTACCATACTATAACCAAAACCATATCTAGTATATCTCGTTCATAACAAGGCTACAAATAGGATCTGAGTAGGGTGAGATGTAGGATTTATCTAACCATTTTTGAAGTATTTAAAAATGGTAATGTAACATCGCTTGTGTCAAAATTGATTTGTGTCAAAGATTCAATTACATCATTGTTTGTTGCTTCCACTTCACCTTATCCCATAAAACCAACCAACTGTTTAACTGTCAATTATTCTTTTTCTTTTTGTGTTTATCTTCAATCGTCTTTCTTATACTTTCTTTGGTGTGATTGGTGTAAATTGATTTTCTAAAATTGGAAATTGAATTAATCTATCTAAAAATGTTACCTAGTATGATGCTACTTGATTGATTGTACTGATATTCTATATATAGTAAAAGCAGGTTGTCGGCGTGAACAGTTTTTTTTCCTCACTTTTATTTTTTAAATGTATATATATTAATTCCTGCTCTATAACACATATTATACTTTGGTTTACTAGTTTAGGCTTCTGTCGGTTATATGGGCTTCTGAGATTCAAACCTTCGGAGGCGTTGTTTTTTTTTTTGGGTTCCAGGCCGGTTGTTTGGTTAGTGCAGTTGTGTACGTGGCGTGTTTTTGGAGCTCCCGTGTGCCTGCTTTTGAAGATTATCTACTTTGTCATCCGATGATCCATGCAATTTGGAATCGGTCGCGGCTTCGAGGTTAGCTACTTTCTCTCTGATCTTCGACTTGATTTTTTTGTTGATTTGTGTGTGGATTGTCAGTTTCTACCTAATTTTTTCGGCTGTTCACCCTCTCTGAACTTCTGCTTCAATTTCTGGTTGATTTTGTGCTTAGTTTTTGTGCGAATTTGAAATGCCGTTCGATTTGGGTTTAGGTCTCTTGATTAAGCCTGCCTAATTTGTGACCGATTTTGTGGTGGTGTTCGATTTTGGCCGTAAGGGAATGCGGTTGCAGTATATGCTTGATATATACAGAGGGTCAAAATGGCACCAATTGTGCACCCTGATGATAAAGACTAATATCTTAACCAAACATGCTATGTCCACTATTGTATAGTGACAATAGTATTAGAAGAGGCGTGTAAGTAAGCTTGCGTCTTCCTGTTGGTGGAGAGGCGTATAAGAAGTTGTGATGCCTACAGTTTATTCAGTCCCAGTAATCTTCATATTTCTTTACCTTAATTTGTCTGATCTTGAACTCTTCAAACATCTAAAATTATTTGATCTTTAATACTGATTTCGCTTGGATAGAGAATTCAGCACACCCCTCTCAATTGTTGAATGTTTTTTGTGACCATTCCCTGCATTTGTAAATGTAGACTTTGTATATAGTGTTCTTGAACTTCCATCGACACCTCTCCATTTTTATTTGGTTAAGGTTAGTTTTGTATGCTTCAGGTTATGTTGTGCTATACTAAATATTTCGCTCTTATGCACATTTTGGTTGGTGGTCATCAGATACGCTTTATGGTTCCTTAGTACCTTCCATGTTGTTTTGCAGGCTTCGACTGCTGCACGTGACTTGCTGTTGTTGCAGTCGGCTTTTGCTAACTGAGAGTGAGTTTTCCTTGCTTTAGATTATGTTTTATATATTAGTTGTTTCGTTTTGATGCACTGTTGCAGTTTGCACTTATTAGTTGCGTTTTAGTTTCTTTTAATAGCTTTAACATATACTAGGCATAAAAATCGAGTTTGATCATAAAACAGTGTTAGTACCAAATAATCATAAGAAAGCTTTTAATAATTTACACGTAAAGAAGAATAGACTGTTTTAGGTAGCGTGCAAATTCCTGTGTTTACGAGTATTTTCAAATGAATGCAAGTAGAGTGTCAGGGAAGCGAACCCGAGATATACCAGTGTCGTTTGACGTTGATTATGCAACACGTTTAGATTCCTCTATGGGTTCTACATCCGCACGACAAAATCGTCACCGAATGTCTACTCTTTCTCTTGCATCGAATGAGAGTGATACAGGAGCAGTGGAATCTGCCTGTAGTCTTGGAGAGTCATCACAGACCTCCACGGTTGATTGTTATCCTTATTTGGATGTAGGTGATGCTATCCATATCTGTCATGCGTGTGGTGCACAGTTTCGGCTTTCTGAATAAGTCGGATTTTTGTCCGCCAATCACCTTCCGAATACAATCAGTGTTGTAAAGCGGTCGGATTAATATAACTTTGCCTAATCCTCCGCCTGCTTTTGTTAAAGATTTGTACACACGTGCTGATTTCTTGGATAATATTTATGCGTATAATTCCATGTTTTCGATGACATCTTTCGGCGCAAGTATAGATGAAACGATTAATATGCGCGTGGTTCTTACGTGTTTAGAATAGAGGGCCAAATATGTCATTGGATTGGCAGTTTATGTCCTTCATCTAACTAGAATCCTAGATTCCTGCAAATGTATGTTTATGACTCTTAAAATGAAGTTACAAATAGGCTTCGCCACTTTAATGCTTCTGAGCGTTTGCCGTTACAGCCGATGGTTGTTGAGCTACTGATTTCTATTTTGAATGAATTGAATGCGCTTGTGAAGCTTTTTCATGTCGCACGTGATCTTTTCAACAAGCCTAACGTCCCTACCTTCTACGTTCGGTTGTATCATTCGCCGAATGAACGTTTGTTTAATCCCCGACCCCAGATACTATAGGGGCAATAGTGTATGAGAATTCCCCAGAGGCGACTGATTTCGACATAATCATACGTTGCAAGGATGATGTTCCACAACGAATTAATAAGCTTCATCCTCTTTACATGGCCCTTCAATATCCTTTTTTGTTTCTATATGGGGAGCCTGGATGTCCCCTGATCTCCGTTTGACGTCTACTAACTCGAGTTACAATCGAAAGCTAACAATGAATATGTATTATAGTTATCTGATTCATGATCGTACAGGAGTTTACTCTTTACTACTGCGAGGCGGTAGGCTTTTCCAACAGTTCTTAGTTGACGCCTATGTAAGAATGAACCAAAATCGATTTAGAACTGAATTTTTACAAGGCGTACATGATGCGGTAGAAAGAGGTGATACCGAAGGTCATGCGGTCGGAAAACGTGTGTTTTTGCCCTCTTCTTTTACAGGCGGTCCTCGGTACATGTACAAACACTACCAAGATGCATTAGCAATCTGTCGTGTCCATGGAAACCCTCAGTATTTTATAACATTTACCTGCAACGTTAATTGGCCTGAGGTCAGTCGTTTTTTACGTTCATGCCAACCATTGAAAGCGCAAGATAGGCTGATATCATTTCAAGAATATTCCGCATGAAAGTCAAAGCACTTCTTGGTTTTTTACGCACTGAAGAACCGTTTGGAAAAGTAGCAGCAGGTGCCAAGTTATTTTTTATTTTCTTTTTATCCCCATTTGTTACGATATACCTGCTAAATGTTTCTTCTTGATATTCCAGATTTGTATACTATAGAGTTCCAAAAAGAGGCCTCCCATATTGCACTTATTATTATGGGTCACAGAACCTTTTAGAATCCACAATCCTACTGATGTTGACCGATATATTTCAGCTCAAATACCAGATCGTATAGATGAACCGCGGTTGTATAGAATTGTTACGGATTCGATGTTACACGCCCTTGTGGTCTTGCTAGACCTTCTTCTGTGTGCATGGTTGGTGGAAGTTGCTCGAAAAGGTTTCCAAAACCATACGAATCAACCACGTGTTTCGATGACAACGGATATGTTCATTATAGGCGAAGATGTGCCGTATAACAAGGCGTTATGTTTGCGTTTTCAAGCACATATTAATGTTGAGTATTGTGGTTGGAATATGGTCATAAAGTATTTGTTCAAATACATTTCAAAAGGAGCAGACCGAATTAGATTTTCTATTGGTTCTCTTACTGTGGATTCTGGTGACAGATTAAATAGTGCCACAACCAAGCGAGATGAGGTTAAAACTACGTGGACGGCGCTTTATTTGCCCACATGAAGCATGTTGGCGTATTTTAGACTTTCCCATTCATCACAGAAACCCGCCTGTCCAAGTACTAGCTGTTCATTTGGAAAACATGCAGAATGTCACATTCAGAGATTCACAACAACTGCAACAGATTGCCGAAGAGCCATCTTACAACAAGACAACTTTAACTGAATGGCTGAATACAAATGCTTCTGATATTAATGGCAGACATTTACATTATGTGGACTTTCTTTCTGAATACAGATGGGACAAAACAAAAAAACAATGGTTTCGTAGAGTTAGATAGGGAACATCTGTCATTGGTAGACTGATATACATTCATCCAACCTGCGGTGAGCCTTTTTACTTACGTATGCTATTGCTACACCGAACTGGCTGCGAGAATTTAACTGATATAAGGATGGTCTCCAATGTCGTATGCAACACGTATCGAGAGGCGTGCAAAAAGCTTGGCTTGCTCAATGATGACAATGAGTGGTGTTTTGCATTCGATGAAGCCTCTGTATGGGCAACCGCAGCAGAACTAAGGTCATTGTTTACCCACATGTTGCTATTTTGTGAGGTATCAAATCCATTGAATCTCTAGGTTAGTAAGTGGCGTAGTATGTCAGACGATGTGCCTAGACTTCTAGGGTTGTTTCAACATAATAATGAGGTTCATCTTGACGATGAAGATTTGCAGCAATATGTCTTGTATGAGATTGAATTACTCTTGAATTCGAGTGCAAGCCCATCAACCCTGGCTGACTTAGGTTTGCCAATTCCACGAGCCGATTTATTAGAGAAGCTAAGGAATAGGCTTTTAATGGAAGAAAGGAATTACGATAAAGAACTTCTTGCCCGACAACACGAAATGCAGAAAAAAAAGCTATGTTCCAAGCAACTTACAATATATGAGTCGGTTGTCACCTCAATTGAGGCATCCAAATAGGTTTTAATGTTTGTTTATGGTCATGGCGGGACCGGCAAAAATTTCATGGACAACGATAATAAACGCCCTGCGTAGTAAAGGGAAGATTGTTTTAGCCGTTGCAGCCTCAGGTATCGCATCATTGCTCCTCTCTTCAGGAAGAACTGCTCATTCACTGTTCAAAATACCAATAGATTTGTCAGAAGCCACAATTTGCCACATAAAAAAGAACACCCACTTGGACAACTTTTGGTAGAAACATCTCTTATAATCTGGGATGAAGCCCCGATGAATGATAGTAAGTGTTTTTAAGGCATTAGATAGAACCCTCAAAGATCTACTTGGAAACAATTATCAACCATTCGGAGGCAAATCAATTTTACTGGGCGGCGATTTCAGGCGAACATTACCCATCAACGCAAAGCCTCTAAATCTCAAATAATTGCCGCCGCATTACCAAAGTCAGTATTATGGAAACATTTTAGAGTCGTTAAGCTAACAGAAACATGCGGCTCCAGCATGCAAGGCAAACTTCGGTTGATGTGTCTGAGATAGCTCAATTTTCCTCATGGCTACTACAGGTTGGTGACGGTTCATTGGAACGCCAGATAAGACAGCCCTGACGACACCGCGTGTAATTTAGATACCATAAAGTATTTGATTTCAGATTGTGATAATCCCTTGAATGCTCTCATACAATTTATCTATGATGATGCTACTCTCCGTCAACCAACAACAGCAAATCTTTCAGAAAAGGCAATTGTTTGTCCTAAAAATGATACAACAGACCTCATAAATTCAATGGTGCTCGACATATCTCCTGGTGACTGTACTACATATTTAAGCAACGATTCTATTGTTCCCCATTCACAAACGGAGGTGACACTGAAATCTTGTATCCAACAGAATACTTACATGACTCAATTTAGTGGACTACCTCCCCATAAGTTACAATTGAAAGTCAAATCTCCATAATCCTTTTGAGAAATATAAATCAAGTAGCTCTGGCCTTTGTAACGAACTAGATTAATTGTTACGCAGCTCCTCCCAAGTTATAGAGGTACAAGTTATAACGGAATAGCTACAGTCATAAAGTCTTCATTCCTCGTATCATTTTGATCCATACAGATAAGAATTACCATTTATTTTCAAAAGAAGCAATTTCCTGTAAAGGTCTGCTATGCAATGACAATTAATAAAAGTCAAGGTCAATCTTTAAATAGAATTGGTGTATATTTTCCTCAGCCAGTTTTCGGCACGGACAATTATATGTAGCGTTCTCTAGATCAACATCACCACATGCCTTAAAAATCTACATTGAACCAAATGAACATACCCTTCGAATAGGACAAAAACATTGTTTATCAGATTTCTTACGTGAGATAAACTGTTAAATATTTATTCCAGATATCAACGCAAAAATATCAGATCTAACACCGACATGCAGACGGAGCGTCTACATGTGAGAATTGTCAGAAAATGGTTGCTATATACGACCAGAAATCCACTTTCTCTTCTTGGATTCACAAGTAAGTAGCGATTATTCTATACTCGCTGTAATATGTACCATAAAAATCATGTTTGAAAAAATTAGAATATAGGTAGATAGTCATATTAACATTGAAATACAATAATCAATCTTTTGTTTTATTTTATTAATCATTTCTTGATTTGTTTCGTTATTGTCAATGTATTTTCCAAGATTTTTTATTGTTAATACTAACCCGCTAAGATTTACAGGGTGACGCCATCGAAGCAGTAACTGACAGCCAAAGCAGTTCCTACTTTGACAAACTAATCAGACCTGGATTTTGCTACTCAGTGACAGGATATGTGTGTGTTGAAGCTAGATCCACAGGTTTGGTTGTCAATCGCAAGGCATCAATCCTTTTCGTATAGCAACAACTAAAATTCCAATAGAAGACAAGATTTGCCATGGTATTACTTCGATTTCGCACCATACTCTGCTTTGCAAGAACGTTACGATGACGGAAACAAACTTCTCACAGTACACATGCTAATGACTTTTCTTCTTTAAATTACGTTTACACAAAAGACCCCCCCTTAAGTATTCTTTCAATTTCTCGTATACTTCATTAGAGCCCACGCTTAACTATTCTTATAATTTCTCGTAGACTTCATAGGGCGTGTTGTTGACATCACAGAAGTTCCAAACAGAAGCAAAAGCAGGTTGGTTCGGATTACACTGCAACATGAAAGGTACACAACATCTGACACGTAACATATGATGACAAAAACCATCATGCTTACAAATTCATACTTATTGACACACAGTGGCAGCTTATTGATGTTGCACTATGGGAGGAGATAGCTTTGGCTTTAACCAAGAAGCTGCTACAACCGGCGACGACCCTGTTATGTTGTTGTCACATCACTCAAAGTGACTACTTTCTTAGGTAATGTCCGCTTTATTTACCATACATATATTTCATGTATTTGTAAATCTGAAGAAAAAAAACGATTGCTATTAAGATGGGCTGCAACTGTCGTCAACATCCGCCTCCCAACATACATCAACCCAGCAATACCACAACTTGGGTCTCTTATCCAAATTAAGCACAAACCTAACACTTCCACTTAACAATAACAATTAAAAGAAAATATTACTGATAGCTTTTATATGAGCCAGTTAAACACATGCCAACAACTGACATGCCATCATCACCAATAAGATATGCCTACGCTGAAAGAAACGTGATTCTCCTATCTGAGGCAATTATCAAACTCGCTGATACAAATAAGGTAACCTTCTAGGTCCATTACTGCTTCGTCAAACTTCAATACGAACAAATCATCACTATACCTAAACATAAACTCAATAAATAAAATGTCATCTTATTATTTGCAAACATGCCCATACTATACCTCCAAGAAGAAACAGAAAACCGAAAGCCACACTAATACAAATAATACAGGTTGGCACATGCATGGTTTTGGCTGAAATACAAGAGATACACTTTGGCAAAGACAGACTGGTATTACAATTCATGCATCAAATGTCCCAACAAATTATACCTCAACGGCCACCTGTTCTCCTGCCTTAGACATGGATTAAGAGACGAACATTCTACAGGTTTGAACTTCTAATACACCTACAACTACTAAAAAAACAATCCTTACATATTTTAATTTCCATAGGTACCGCTTTACTGCAACGCTTGCTGACGCTGACACAACCTCTTCTGCAATCTTCTTCGATAGCATAGTCACGTCACTCATAGGAAAAACCTGCTATTATATGGTCACACAGCAAAACAATCAAGACCCTACCACTTTGCCAGTTGAACTGCAAGAACTAAAGGCAAAACGTTCATCTTTGAAATCCAAAGGAAGTAGATGCATACGGACCACCACTCAATGTCAACAAAGCATACAAGCCACCAACATCATCTCCAACATCCACCGTCTCGTCTGAAAATAAGCCTCGTCCTCGAGTGTACCCCCTGCCACACCTTCCGCCAAGACACCAAAAAGGAAACAAGCTGCAGAAAGTGAAGACACCCTGCACAACAGAAGCACAAAGCCAAGGAGACTAACCTGGAACTGGATTTAGAACATGCAACCCCTTTGAAACATGCCTTTATGAACTATTTCTTTTGTAGACGACATGATGAGGCATGATGTAAATAACACTTTCTTTTGTAAATGCACCTACGTGCAAAACACAATTTCATGTAAACAAACCTACATCCAACCGATGGCTTTTTCTAGAAAATCGTATTTTAGTGTGTTATGTACAATAATAGCAGCCATCTATATCTAACAAACTGATTTAGGCTTTTTTGCATTGATTTCTTGCATTCATCATAGCCAAAGACAGGAACTGCAACTGATGGTGATTGTTGGCAAGTGCTTGACAGGTTAGTATCTTTATTTGTTTTGTTACATCATCATTTTAATTTACACTAATTTGTTGCATTGTTTTAATGCGACAGGTGAGCGCAGCAGTTGCTACACAACTTTTATTGAGTTTGTTTGAGGTAAAGGTTGATACATTTTGGAATAGCTGCTTTTCTACCTTTGACTTGCTTAAAGGCCACATACTTAACACAAACTGTGTTCTATCTGATTTCATTGTGATTTTTCTAGTAACATATTCTTATTTTAAAAAACCATAATGATATTGTATAATCTTTGATGCCTCAAATATATGTTCAGAGGTATGGGATGGGCCTGAAGATCCATTGCCATTTGAGGGAGTTTTCACACGATTCCTTAATCTCATCCATTTGGATATATTTTGATAAATGGAGTGCACTTCACAGGTTCTTTTTCTTCTCTTATTAATTAACTATACTTTACTTTATTTTTTCATTATGTTTGTTGCAATTTCGATTATAGATTTGTGTTAATCTCTATGATTTATGCATCCATCCCTTTGATGATTTTTTAGATTACTTTTGATTCATTTGGTTAACATAAATACACACTTAGTATCATGAGATGTTATTCTGTCCATCTTTATATTCTTATGAGATGTTTGATATAATCCACGAATGCTTATAAATGTACCGGTTATCTTTTTATCAATGAATTTGCATCACTTTTATAGGTGAAATAATTGTCAGCTCTAGCGTAATTCTATGCCTAGATTATGTAATAGTGAGCTTCAGTATTAGTACTAGATGTTGTTGATTAGATGGAGGGTATATGACTTACCAAGAGGGTATCCCCTTGGGGATACTAAATTACCTGCTGTGAAAAATACCCAAAGCATCGTATAAATTTTAGTTATTTTTTATATATTTTAAAACAATTTATAATCTGTTTGTAGCTCTGTTATATGGATTGCACATGTTTTTAATGGAAATCTTCTTTGAAATTCTATTCTGATGTACTAGATTTATTGTTGTGTGAAGGCTTATTTAAGACCATATTGTTGGTTCATGCATAGGCTATATAAGCATTATATATAGCTTATAGTTGGTTTCATTGATATAATTGGTTGCTGTAGAGGTTATGTGAAGCATTACTTCTGAGCTTATTGTTGGTTGCATTGGTGTTTCCCGAATTTGCAACGTTGAGTGGAACGACACAGATGGTTTTTACATGGTCATACAAATCTTCCAGTTCTTGAAATGGCTTTTCTGATTTTCGTTTTACCTTGCTTTGTAACAAGTGGAAATTTGTTAATATTAGGTACGGTTCTGATCAATGTATCAATTGTTATCAGGTCAAATCTACAGCAACCATCGGTAAGACTTGATTGATGCATATAGTTCTAAACCCGCGCAAAGCGCAGTCTCAACTAGTTAACTAAAAAACAAAAGTCCCAAATTTGCGTTTTTGAATCAAATTCGTCATTTTCTTCATTACATCATTTTATCCAACTTCTAATAAACTTAATTTGCTTAATGTCAATTCAAACAGGATGTCGAGATCCAATAGTTTGACTAAAGATATTTTCATTAGCAACAAGGGGATGCATGACTTGAATAAAATAAGAAACTAAAACTATTATTAACTTCGTAATTTTAAACCGTTCAACTAATGTTTTAGTTGTATCTTTTATATTGACCGCTTAACATACATTTTTTATGTTCTTAAAATCATATATACATGTACTTTACAGAAAACATTTGGTTGAAAAGTATATCATCTTACCATTATAATGTTCCGTTTGGTACGTTTCACTAAACTATATTTTTCAAATTTAATATCTTATCATTCATTAGTTAATATTTTAGTTCCTCACAATAGAAGTTGAAATTGTTAAAATCATTACTTGATAATGCGTGTCTAAAAAGCATAGTATAAATCATGTCCTAAAAAATAGTTCATAAAATCTTAGAATGAAAACATATTCGATGTCAAGATAAAAAGAAATAAAATCGTTATCATTGTATCATAAAAGTATTATTAATAGTACTTTTAAAGAAGTAATCTATTTGCAGCATCATCATTAGTATAATCCTTCCAAGACCCAAGATGCTCCCTATGTTTGTTTTATAGACAATGGCACATGTATGTTTGGTCAATTATCGCTCTAAAGAAATAAATTATTTAGTATCTAAAAGCAATTTTATGTACTTAAAGTATATATTGCAGTAAATTACAAAGCAATTAAAAAATGGAATATACTAAGTTTTTAAAAGTTGGATTTGTCTCGACCAAAATTTTGACTCACAAAAAGACATTTTAAAACATATATAGAATCCTATAAAAACAAACAAAGACAACCCATATGGGGTTTTCCCATGATTATTTGATTTAATCATGGTGAAAGCATGTTTGTCCGAATTGATTTATTGCAAATCACGCTAATAATAGTGGTATTATGATTGTGTCAAAAATTAATAATAAAATACTAATATTCTTTGGTCAATTGGTATAGGTGTAACTGAAGTGTAGAGTATGAGGAATATATAAATAAAAAATATGTACGTGTACGTCTTTGATAAAAATAAAGTTTAAATTATAAAAGTTTCATGCTTATTTAAGAATTATGATCTAATTGTTTCGGAGTCAATCAACAGGACTATGTAGGAGTTTTTTTTCAATAGTAGTTGAAGAAACAACTATCCAACGTATCAAATTACCCCCAGAATTATTACTAAGATGAGATCAATAGAATGCCTAAGTTTAACTAAAAAGGACTGTAAAACATAAACGTTGTTAGTATTGTCACAAGATAAGAATCTCTTGCCATTCAAAGTAAAAATATCAAATCACCTATATTTCACATGATTAAGTTTTTGTTTTGTATTATATAAAATATATACTTTGGTATGTGGGTTCATCATTCATGGCACATAAGAGCTTAGGTGCATTGGCTTTATTGAATTTGTCAGATTCTTACTTGTATTGGATGAATATGACTAGAAAGTAAAATCAATTAGAGCTTTAAATATCAATTTACAGCCGTTCATGTATATATCAATCCCAACAAAGGTAACAATTGTTGCGGTGAAAAAGGTTGTTTGATCAAATATGGGAAAAATTAGATCAGGCAGATGAAGATATATGGTCATGGTATTGAAGAAGTTCCTGATGTTTGATTCTGTATATTAAGCTTGTATACGCCTCATATCTTTTAAATTTTAAATACGAAATCTATATATCTATGTCTAATAACACAAGGTTTTTTTGGCCACTTGTCATTCTCTTAAGCCATTTGCCACTTGTTTTTTTCTAGACATGCACACATCAATTTTTCTTTCAAAAGAGTATTATATTAATTTAAATACTCATACAAATTTCTCTCTTTTATTAAATGAATTTTATTATAGCTATATTTCTCTCTCTTATCTAAATTTTTTAAAAATAAACTATCTTTTTGTCTTTAATTACATCTAAATAACAAAAACTAAAATTTATATATATGAAATTTTTAAAAACACTAAAAATATAAAAAAAAAATTTTAAATCGTTTTGTTTTGAAAAAAAAAATTATAACAGGTGAAACATTTTTAAAATAGTCTTATTAAAACAACCAGAATAATTATAAACCAGAGTTTTTAAAAGAAATAAGATTTTTATAAAAAACTATTTTTTATCAAAAAACTTAAAACGAATGTTAAAAATGAACTATTTAGATAGAGAGTTAAAAAAAATGGTATAATTGTTTTATTTCTTGAACTATTACGTATATATAATTTTAATTATATTTTACATTCAAATATTATAGTGTAACTGTTCGTGTTTATTTACATTAAAATTCAATCCGTTTATTTAATGGGGTTTTAACCTGTCTATCTGTCTATAAAAAACTAAAATAAGCGTGAAACAATTAAAAACTTCATTATACTTACTTTTTCATTACTCTATATATTAATAATAATATTGAATACTAATAATATTCGCATACTATTTTCAAATTAAAAATACATAATTTAATAATTAAAAACCTATTTTTATTAAACACGCTATTTTAAAAAAAATTATAAAATACAGAATACAATGAATTTTTAAAAAAAATTATTTTTTCTAAAACAATATATTAAAAATCACATTTTTTTATAAAACAAAAGTTTTAGAAAAACATTATGTTTTATTTACTTAGCTATACATTATTATAATCATATTTTATATTTGCATGATTTTATAAGGCATAAATTTTTATTAATAATTTATTTTAATATTTTTATTATTTGATCCGTGTATTTACACGGGGACTAACCTAGTTATTATATAAAATACCTAGATTTATGCTTTTATTATTCAAAGCTTCTTATATAGATACTATATTAGATTTTGTATTTAAAATTTAAAAGATATGATGGCGTATTACAAACTTTTATATAAATACCTATAAAATATTAACTTTTACAGTACATGATTTATGCTTTGAATAATAAAGCATAAATCTAGGTATAAGATTTATGCCTAGATTCTCTATATTAAGCTTGTAATACTCATCATATCTTTTAAATTTTAAATACGAAATCTATATATAGTATCTATATAAGAAGCTTTGAATATAAATGCATAAATCTAGGTATTTTTATATATAACTAGGTAGTCCCCGTGTAATACACGGTTCAAATAAATAAAATAATAAATATTATTAATAAAAATTATGCCTTATAAAATCATGCTTAGATATAAAATATGATTATAATAATGTATAGCTAAGTAAATAAACAATAATGGTATTTTCTAAAACTTTGTTTTATAAAAAAATGTGATTTTTAAATATATTGTTTTAAGAAAAATAATTTTTTTTAAAAAAATTCATTGTATTCTGTATTTTATAATTTTTTTTAAAATGCGTGTTTTTAATAAAAATAGGTTTATAATTTATTAAATTGTATTTTTATTTGAAAATAGTATGAGTAATATTATTAGTATTCAATATTATTATAATATAGAGTAATGAAAAGTAAGTATATGAAGTTTACAATTGTTTCACGCTTATTTTAGTTTTTTTATAGACAGATAGACAGACTAAAAACCCATTAAATAACGAATAAATTTTATGTAAAATATATATGTAAATACAACACGAATAGTTCACTATACTAATATTTGAATGTAAATATAATTAAAATTATATATACGTAATATTTTCAAGAATAAACAATTACCATTTTTTTTAACTCTCTTATCAAATAGTTCATTTTAAACATTCGTTTTAGATTTTTTATAAAAATATTTTTTTTATAAAAAATCTTATTTTTTAAAACTCTGGTTTGTAATTATTCTGGTTGTTTTAATAAGACTATTTTAAATGTTTCACCTGTTTATAATTTTTTTTCAAAAACAAAACGATTTAAAATAATTTTTTTTAATGTTAGTGTTTTAAAAATTTCATATTATATAAAACTTAGTTTTTGGTTATTTAGATTTAATTAAAAGACGAAAAGATAGTTTGATTTTTAAAAAATTTAGATAAGAGAGAGAAATATAGCTATTAATAAAATTCATTTATAATAAAAGAGAATTTGTATGGTATTTAAATTAATATAATACCCTTTTGGAGGAAAAATTGATGTGTGCATGTCTTGGAAAAATTACAAGTGGCAAATGGTTTAAGAATGACAAGTGGTCAAAAGAATCTTGTTTATTAGATTTATAGATTATAAACCCAATAGTATATATATCTTTACAATCATGAAAATTATGAAAGCAAAATGTTAAAATTTATTTTTGGAGGTTATTTGTGAGGATTACCTAGATAAAGGTAATAGGCTGTACCTTTTTTAAGTTATGATATCCAAAGGTAATTTTGTTCCGTTACTTTTTTTCTATCATCAATTTTTTAGAGTTTCAATATTGTTTTATCGTTGTAAAGTCATTTTTGTACATGTTAAAAATATAAGTGAATTAATAAACAAATATAAAACTTTGTTAATATTTAGTACTTTTGCAAGAGTACAAATGCAATCATAAGAAAAATGTGACTAAAGGGCTGTTTGAATGTTTTGTATGGAATCCCCGGGTCAGAAGTATCAAAAATCCAGACCGGGTCAGAAGCAAGGGAAATGGTGGGTCAGAAGCAAAAGACTCTTCGGCAGAAGGTGATGAAAAAAATCAAATAATCTGACCACTTTACCGGTCAGCAGTCAGCTCTGACTGGACCGGTAACTCATATCAAACAGCCCCCAGTTATAATCAACTTCAATTTTGACATTTCCAACCATTGGGCGGGTTAGTTTTTTGAAGGCCTCGTTCTGTTATGACGCCAGAGAACAAAGAAGGCGGGACCAAGAGTGGGTATCGGGTGGGTTTTAATAAAAAGACATTATGTTTATGTGTATCTAAAAACTTGTGGTGATATGATGATGTTTTTTGAGTCTTTTTATTAAGAGGTTTTTGTATTTAAAAGACGAGTGTCTTTTTGAATTGATGACTAACTAACATGTTTATATATGTTTTTAGGGTTTATTGTTTGTGATACTCTAAGTGGTTATTTTTAAAACTTAGTTATTATTTTGCAAAGTTACCCCAGTTAAAATTCGGATAACTACTTAAGGTTTTATAAAGATAAATGTCATTTAATATGATCCTTGCTAATCTTAAACTTTGACAAGCAAAAATAATGAAAAAAAAAAAATTGATTCGGTACTTAAAATCTTGTTAGAAAAAGGAAGATCGGTGGATTCGGTTTGTGAACTAAAAAAGATATGGGATCCTAGTCAGCAATTGACATGTACACCTCAGCTGTGGAAAATGACGTGTCCGTGTGTGTCTAGAGTGTATCTTTGCTTTACTTTCGGCGGAAATTTAAACATTAAAATTAAAAAGAATCTCATTTTTGCGAATATGAAGCAAAACCACTCCATTATTAATTAGATACGGATAAAATATATAATAATTACAAACGCAAAAATATGATTACATATACTCAAGTTTCATTAACTCGCTTTTGAATCTTTTATAAGATACAATATAACGTTCTTCGTTGTGTAGAAACATTGTTGCGTGTCAATTACAACTACTGATAACAATGGAGGCGGGTGTAGAACGGGTTTAGATAATTCTAACCTCATGCCGTTATAAAAGTGTGAATCATAACCAGAGCAAAACCATTAGTTATCTATCGGGTATACCGGCGGTATCGGGTATATCCTTCATTTCATAAATAATACATGTTTTGGTATCTCTTCTATATTTCGGCCAGATCTCTTTGTCGATATCTCTTTTCGAGCAAATCTATTTGTTAATGTCTCGCCTACTTTCTTCCAATAGTGGCTAGGGTTCGAAGGAGATCAGAAGTCTAATTGTCGAATTACTCGAATAAGATATTAGAAGAATGACACATGAGAGGACTATTAGAAGTTTAGAACCAATGAGCTTGAAGATAATATAATATGGTTAAAAAACTAAATATAATATAATATAATTGAAATATCAAAAAATATTCACAGTTCTAAGTGGATAAAACGAGTATGTAATTTGGGTATACGACGGGTATACCGACCCATCCCGTCTCAAACCCTGAAAATTATTAAAGTAATCCCATACTCGGTATCATACCGCTTACCCAACCACATACTCGTTCAAATGTTTAGGTTTCAGGTATTCTCAACGGGTTCGGGTTTGACTGCAATCTCTAATTACAACACATGGTTTGCTTATATACTTTTAACTAGGCACTTGGGTTGTTATACCAGTTACAAGTTGACTCTTTGATTAATATAGTGGATCAAATTTCAACATGAGTTAGATAACAAAATCGGTTTAGTTCAAAGTATGAATAGATAAATATGCGAGTTGTTTTATAAAACAGTTATACTTTTAATTTTATATACCACGCCTTCACTTTCACTTGACACTCACATAGTAATATTTCTTCATTGTCCTGGTAAAGATTCGATTAATGTATTCAAGTGTATATTGAAAATTTAAAGGAAGATGTAGGTTTAACCAACATTTTTTTATAATGTCATTTGTTTTTACGACAATTGATATTTCCATATGTTGCGATCAGATATTTATAAAAACATCATAATGTTTTAACAAACTAAAACTAAGTGAATTACGTTTTTTTTTTTTTAATTATCACCCCAGAGAAGTAAGGATTTTGAGAGGAAAACTCACGCTGATAACATAAAGTAAAATCAGAGAGAGAGGGGAAATTGATTTCAATCCATTATCTAATCATTCATGTATAAATATTACTTTTATACTCATAAAAATCC